>JAPDOI010001849.1:0-132220 GCA_029168955.1 Aplectana chamaeleonis | reverse complement strand
CGACGTAGAATGTGTGCGGGACCCAAGTGCGGAAGTGCGCAAGGAGTCCTCAGTAAAGGGGTGTGCGGGACCCAAGGTAGAGTGCGGCTGAACGCCGTGGGGTAAAGTGTGCAGGACCCAAGTGGGAGTGCGCAGGACGCCGTAGGAAAGTGTGCGGGACCCAAGTGGGAGTGCGCCGGACGCCGTAAATGTGGGTTGAAGGTGGCGAGAATCAAATAGACGACTGACAGGTGTGTGCGGGACTCGGTGGGAGATTGTGGGATTGTGCGTAGAGGTTGCACGGGACCCAGTGGGAGTGCGCAGGACGCCATGTAATGAAACTGTGCGGTAGACCCTGAAGTGAGGAGTGCGCAGAACGCTGGCCAGTAAGTGTTGGGGACAGCCCAGAGTGGGAGTGCTGCCAGGACGCTATAGAAAGTGTGCCCGGGACTCAGAGTGGGAGTGCGCCCAGGAAGTCATAGAGAGGTGTTGCGGGACCCAAGTGGGGAGTTGCGCAGGACGCCGCAGAAAATGTGCGGGACCCAAAATTAGAGTGCGCAGGACGCGCATGGGTGTATGGGACCCAGAGTGGGAGTTGCGCCAGACGCCGTAGGGAGGTATGCGGGATCCAAGTGGAAGTGCGCCCAGCATGCCGCTGAGTGGGATCAGAGTGATTCGCTGGACGTCTCCGTAGAAGATGTGCGGGACCCAAGTGGGAGTGCGCCGCCGGACGCCGTAGGAAGTGGGCGGGACCCAACAGCGAGGTGCGCAGGACGCCGTAGAAAATGTAATGTGGAATCCAAATGCGAGGTTGCGCCATAACGCCGAAGAAGAGTGAGCGGACGAAGTGGAGAGTGCTCAGGACGCCCATAGAAAATATGTGCGGGACTCAAGTAAGGAGTGCGCCGGACGCCGTAGAAAGGTGTGCGGAGACCCAAGTGGGAGTGCGCAGGACTCTGCAAAAAGTGTGCGGGACCCAGAGTGGGAGGTGCGCAGGACGCCATCAAAAAGTCGTGCGGGACCCAAGGGTAGAGGTGCGGCCGACGACGTAGAATGTGTGCAGGACCCAGGTGGGAGTGTGGAGGACGCCGAAGAAAGTTTGCCCCGGGACCCAAAGTGGGAGTGCGCAGGACGCCGTAGAAAATGTGCGGGACCCAAGTATGAGTGCGCAGAGCAGCTGTAGTATGCGGACTAGGTAAGTGCGCAAGAGTCTATAAGGTGTGCAGGACCCAAATACGGCGAGTGCGCTGAACGCCGTATAAAGTGTGCGGGACCCAGAGTGGGGTGCGCCGGGACGCCGAAGAAAGTGTGTGCGGGACAGAGTGGGGAAGTGCGCCGGACGCCGTAGAAAGTGTGCAGGACCCAGGTAGAGTGCGGCCGACGACGTAGAATGTGCAGACTCAATTATGATTGTGCGGGACGCTGTAGAAAGTGTGCGGGACCCAAGTGGGAGGTGCGCAGGACGTCATAGAAAAGGTGTGCAGGACCCAAGTGCGAGTGCGCAGAACGCCGTACTGTAAACTGTGCGGGACCCCCAGGAGTGGGAGTGCGCAGGACTCTGAAGAAAGTGTTCCGGGACCCAGAGTGGGAGTGCGCCGGGACGCCATAGAAGGTTAATGCGGGACTCATTGAGGTGGGAAGTGCGCAGGAAGTCGTAGGAAGTTTGCGGGACCCAAGTGAACATTGCCGCAGGACATAAGTAGAAAGTGTTTCGGGACCCAGGTGGAGTGCGCCAGGACGCCACGCGAAAATGTGCAGGACCCAGGAGTGGGAATGCGCAGGAGAATATGGGGAAGTTTGGGATTTAGTGGGTGCGCAGGACGCCGTAGAAAATGCGGGATCCAAGTGCGGGAGTGCGCCAAACGCCGTAGCAGGAGTATGCGGGATCCAAGGTGGAAGTGCGCCCAGAGCGTCGACTTGCCATGGATGGCATGCGGGATCTGAAGGTGAGAGTGCGCTGGACGTCGTAGAGTATGTGGGCGACACCCAAGGTAGAGTGCGCCGGACGCCAAGTGGGAGTGCGCAGGACGCCGTAGAAAATGTGTGGGATCCAAATGCGAGTGCGCCAAACGCCGAAGAAAGTGGGCGGACCCAAGTGGGAGTGCTCAGGACGCCATAGAAAATGTGCGGGACCCAAGTAGGAGTGCGCCGGACGCCGTAGAAAGTGTGCGGGACCCAAGTAGGAGTGCGCAGGACTCATAAAAAGTGTGCGAGACCCAAGTGGGAGTGCGCAGGACGCCATAAAAAGTGTGCGGGACCCAAGGTAGAGTGCGGCCGACGACGTAGAGATGTGTGCGGGACACAATTGGGAGTGTGGAGGACGCCGAAGAAAGTTTGCGGGACCCAAGTGGGAGTGCGCAGGACGCCGTAGAAAATGTGCGGGACAAGTAGGAGTGCGCAGAACGCCGTAGTAACTGTGCGGGACCCAGAGTGGGAGTGCGCAAGACTCATAAAAGTGTTCGGGACCAGAGTGGGGGTGCGCGGGACGCCATAGAAAGTGTGCGGGACTCAAGTGGGAATGCGCAGGAAGTCGCAGGAAGTGTGTGGGACCCAAATGCAAGTGCGCCGGACGTCGTAGGAAGTGTGCGGGACCCAAGGTAGAGTGCGCCGGACGCTGTAGAAGTGTGTGGGACCCAAGTGGGAGTGCGCCAGACGCCGTAGGGAGTATGCGGGATCCGAGTGGGAGTGCGCCAAACGCCGTAGGGAGTATGCGGGATCCAAGTGGAAGTGCGCTGGACGTCGTAGAAGATGTGCGGGACCCAAGGTAGAGTGCGCCGGACGCCGTAGGAAGTGGGCGGGACCCAAGGGGGAGTGCGCAGGACGCCGTAGAAAATGTGTGGAATCCAAATGCGATTGCGCCAAACGCCGAAGAAAGTGAGCGGAGTCAAGTGGGAGTGCT
The DNA here is from genome assembly GCA_029168955.1 of Aplectana chamaeleonis. Classification (NCBI taxonomy): domain Eukaryota; kingdom Metazoa; phylum Nematoda; class Chromadorea; order Rhabditida; family Cosmocercidae; genus Aplectana; species Aplectana chamaeleonis. The sequence goes on along the minus strand of JAPDOI010001849.1, from coordinate 129,342 downwards.
CAGGACGCCATAGAAAATGTGCGGGACCCAAGGTAGAGTGCGCCGGACGCCGTAGGAAGTGGGCGGGACCCAATTGGGAGTGTGCAGGACGCCGTAGAAAGTTTGCGGGACTCAAGTGGGAGTGCGCAGGACGCCGTAGAAAATGTGCGGGACCCAAGTAGGAGTGCGCAGAACGCTGTAGAAAGTGTGCGGGACCCAAGTGGGAGTGCGCAGGAGTCATAAAAGGTGTGCGGGACCCAAATGCGAGTGCGCTGAACGCCGTATAAAGTGTGCGGGACCCAAGTGGGAGTGCGCAGGACGCCGAAGAAAGTGTGCGGGACCCAAGTGGAAGTGCGCCGGACGCCGTAGAAAGTGTGCGGGACCCAAGGTAGAGTGCGGCCGACGACGTAGAATGTGTGCGGGACTCAATTGGGAGTGTGCAGGACGCCGTAGAAAGTTTGCGGGACCCAAGTGGGAGTGCGCAGGACGCCGTAGAAAATGTGCGGGACCCAAGTAGGAGTGCGCAGAACGCCGTAGTAACTGTGCGGGACCCAAGTGGGAGTGCGCAGGACTCATAAAAAGTGTTCGGGACCAGAGTGGGAGTGCGCGGGACGCCATAGAAAGTGTGCGGGACTCAAGTGGGAATGCGCAGGAAGTCGCAGGAAGTTTGCGGGACCCAAGTGGGAGTGCGCAGGACGCCGTAGAAAATGTGCGGGACCCAAGTGGGAGTGCGCCAGACGCCGTAGGGAGTATGCGGGATCCGAGTGGGAGTGCGCCAAACGCCGTAGGGAGTATGCGGGATCCAAGTGGAAGTGCGCTGGACGTCGTAGAAGATGTGCGGGACCCAAGGTAGAGTGCGCCGGACGCCGTAGGAAGTGGGCGGGACCCAACGGCGAGTGCGCAGGACGCCGTAGAAAATGTGTGGAATCCAAATGCGAGTGCGCCAAACGCCGAAGAAAGTGAGCGGACCCAAGTGGGAGTGCTCAGGACGCCATAGAAAATGTGCGGGACTCAAGTAGGAGTGCGCCGGACGCCGTAGAAAGTGTGCGGGACCCAAGTGGGAGTGCGCAGGACTCATAAAAAGTGTGCGAGACCCAAGTGGGAGTGCGCGGGACGCCATAAAAAGTGTGCGGGACCCAAGGTAGAGTGCGGCCGACGACGTAGAATGTGCGCGGGACCCAATTGGGAGTACGGAGGACGCCGAAGAAAGTTTGCGGGACCCAAGTGGGAGTGCGCAGAACGCTGTAGAAAGATTGCGGGACCCAAGTATGAGTGCGCAGAACGCTGTAGAAAGTGTGCGGGACCCAAGTGGGAGTGCGCAGGAGTCATAAAAGGTGTGCGGGACCCAAATGCGAGTGCGCTGAACGCCGTATAAAGTGTGCGGGACCCAAGTGGGAGTGCGCAGGACGCCGAAGAAAGTGTGCGGGACCCAAGTGGAAGTGCGCCGGACGCCGTAGAAAGTGTGCGGGACCCAAGGTAGAGTGCGGCCGACGACGTAGAATGTGTGCGGGACTCAATTGGGAGTGTGCAGGACGCCGTAGAAAGTGTTCGGGACCAGAGTGGGAGTGCGCGGGACGCCATAGAAAGTGTGCGGGACTCAAGTGGGAATGCGCAGGAAGTCGCAGGAAGTTTGCGGGACCCAAGTGGGAGTGCGCAGGACGCCGTAGAAAATGTGCGGGACCCAAGTGGGAGTGCGCCAGACGCCGTAGGGAGTATGCGGGATCCGAGTGGGAGTGCGCCAAACGCCGTAGGGAGTATGCGGGATCCAAGTGGAAGTGCGCTGGACGTCGTAGAAGATGTGCGGGACCCAAGGTAGAGTGCGCCGGACGCCGTAGGAAGTGGGCGGGACCCAACGGCGAGTGCGCAGGACGCCGTAGAAAATGTGTGGAATCCAAATGCGAGTGCGCCAAACGCCGAAGAAAGTGAGCGGACCCAAGTGGGAGTGCTCAGGACGCCATAGAAAATGTGCGGGACTCAAGTAGGAGTGCGCCGGACGCCGTAGAAAGTGTGCGGGACCCAAGTGGGAGTGCGCAGGACTCATAAAAAGTGTGCGAGACCCAAGTGGGAGTGCGCAGGACGCCATAAAAAGTGTGCGGGACCCAAGGTAGAGTGCGGCCGACGACGTAGAATGTGTGCGGGACCCAATTGGGAGTGTGGAGGACGCCGAAGAAAGTTTGCGGGACCCAAGTGGGAGTGCGCAGGACGCCGTAGAAAATGTGCGGGACCCAAGTAGGAGTGCGCAGAACGCCGTAGTAACTGTGCGGGACCCAAGTGGGAGTGCGCAGGACTCATAAAAAGTGTTCGGGACCAGAGTGGGAGTGCGCGGGACGCCATAGAAAGTGTGCGGGACTCAAGTGGGAATGCGCAGGAAGTCGCAGGAAGTGTGTGGGACCCAAATGCGAGTGCGCCGGACGTCGTAGGAAGTGTGCGGGACCCAAGGTAGAGTGCGCCGGACGCTGTAGAAAGTGTGTGGGACCCAAGTGGGAGTGCGCCAGACGCCGTAGGGAGTATGCGGGATCCGAGTGGGAGTGCGCCAAACGCCGCAGAGAGTATGCGGGATCCAAGTCGAAGTGCGCTGGACGTCGTAGAAGATGTGCCGTACCCAAGGTAGAGTGCGCCGGACGCCGTAGGAAGTGGGCGGGACCCAAGTGGGAGTGCGCAGGACGCCGTAGAAAATGTGTGGAATCCAAATGCGCGTGCGCCAAACGAAGAAGAAAGTGAGCGGACCCAAGTGGGAGTGCTCAGGACGCCATAGAAAATGTGCGGGACCCAAGGTAGAGTGCGCCGGACGCCGTAGGAAGTGGGCGGGACCCAACTGGGAGTGTGCAGGACGCCGAAGAAAGTTTGCGGGACCCAAGTGGGAGTGCGCAGAACGCTGTAGAAAGTGTGCGGGACCCAAGTAGGAGTGCGCAGAACGCTGTAGAAAGTGTGCGGGACCCAAGTGGGAGTGAGCAGGAGTCATAAAAGGTGTGCGGGACCCAAATGCGAGTGCGCTGAACGCCGTATAAAGTGTGCGGGACCCAAGTGGGAGTGCGCAGGACGCCGAAGAAAGTGTGCGGGACCCAAGTGGAAGTGCGCCGGACGCCGTAGAAAGTGTGCGGGACCCAAGGTAGAGTGCGGCCGACGACGTAGATTGTGTGCGGGACTCAATTGGGAGTGTGCAGGACGCCGTGGAAAGTTTGCGGGACCCAAGTGGGAGTGCGCAGAACGCTGTAGAAAGTGTGCGGGACCCAAGTGGGAGTGCGCAGGACTCATAAAAAGTGTGCGGGACTCAAGTGGGAATGCGCAGGGCGCCGCAGGAAGTGTGTGGGACCCGAATGCGAGTGCGCCGGACGTCGTAGGAAGTGTGCGGGACCCAAGGTAGAGTGCGCCGGACGCTGTAGAAAGCGTGTGGGACCCAAGGTAGAGTGCGCCCGACGCCGTAGAAAGTGTGCGGGACCCAAGTGGGAGTGCGCAGGACGTCATAAAAAGTGTGCGGGACCCAAGGTAGGAGTGCGCAGGACTCATAAAAAGTGTTCGGGACCCAAGTGGGAGTGCGCGGGACGCCATAGAAAGTGTGCGGGACTCAAGTGGGAATGCGCAGGAAGTCAGGAAGTGTGTGGGACCCAAATGCGAGTGCGCCGGACGTCGTAGGAAGTGTGCGGGACCCAAGGTAGAGTGCGCCGGACGCTGTAGAAAGTGGTGTGGGACCCAGAGTGGGAGTGCGCCAGACGCCGTAGGGAGTATGCGGGATCCGAGTGGGGTGCGCCAAACGCCGTATGCGGATCCAAGTGGAAGTGCGCTGGACGTCGTAGAAGATGCAGGACCCAAGGTAGAGTGCGCCAAACGCCGTAGGAAGTGGGCGGGACCCAAGTGGGAGTGCGCAGGACGCCGTAGAAAATGTGTGGAATCCAAATGCGAGTGCGCCAAACGCCGAAGAAAGTGAGCGGACCCAAGTGGGAGTGCTCAGGACGCCATAGAAAATGTGCGGGACCCAAGGTAGAGTGCGCCGGACGCCGTAGGAAGTGGGCGGGACCCAAGTGGGAGTGTGCAGGACGCCGTAGAAAGTTTGCGGGACCCAAGTGGGAGTGCGCAGAACGCTGTAGAAAGTGTGCGGGACCCAAGTAGGAGTGCGCAGAACGCTGTAGAAAGTGTGCGGGACCCAAGTGGGAGTGCGCAGGACTCATACAAGGTGTGGTGGACCCAAATGCGAGTGCGCTGAACGCCGTATAAAGTGTGCGGGACCCAAGTGGGAGTGCGCAGGACGCCGAAGAAAGTGTGCGGGACCCAAGTAGGAGTGCGCAGAACGCTGTAGAAAGTGTGCGGGACCCAAGTGGGAGTGCGCAGGAGTCATAAAAGGTGTGCGGGACCCAAGTGGGAGTGCGCAGGACTCATAAAAAGTGTTCGGGACCAGAGTGGGAGTGCGCGGGACGCCATAGAAAGTGTGCGGGACTCAAGTGGGAATGCGCAGGAAGTCGCAGGAAGTGTGTGGGACCCAAATGCGAGTGCGCCGGACGTCGTAGGAAGTGTGCGGGACCCAAGGTAGAGTGCGCCGGACGCTGTAGAAAGTGTGTGGGACCCAAGTGGGAGTGCGCCAGACGCCGTAGGGAGTATGCGGGATCCGAGTGGGAGTGCGCCAAACGCCGTAGGGAGTATGCGGGATCCAAGTGGAAGTGCGCTGGACGTCGTAGAAGATGTGCGGGACCCAAGGTAGAGTGCGCCGGACGCCGTAGGAAGTGGGCGGGACCCAAGTGGGAGTGCGCAGGACGCCGTAGAAAATGTGTGGAATCCAAATGCGAGTGCGCCAAACGCCGAAGAAAGTGAGCGGACCCAAGTGGGAGTGCTCAGGACGCCATAGAAAATGTGCGGGACCCAAGGTAGAGTGCGCCGGACGCCGTAGAAAGTGTGCGAGACCCAAGTCGGAGTGCGCAGGACTCATAAAAAGTGTGCGAGACCCAAGTGGGAGTGCGCAGGACGCCATAAAAAGTTTGCGGGACCCAAGTTAGAGTGCGGCTGACGACGTAGAATGTGTGCGGGACCCAATTGGGAGTGTGCAGGACGCCGAAGAAAGTGTGCGGGACTCAAGTTTAAGTGCGCCGGACGCCGTAGAAAGTGTGCGGGACCCAAGTGGGAGTGCGCAGGACTCATAAAAAGTGTGCGAGACCCAAGTGGGAGTGCGCAGCACGCCATAAAAGTGTGCGGGACCCAAGGTAGAGTGCGGCCGACGACGTAAAATGTGTGCGGGACCCAATTGGGAGTGTGCAGGACGCCGTAGAAAGTTTGCGGGACTCAAATGGGAATGCGCAGGACGCCGAAGGAAGTGTGCGGGACCGAAGTGGGAGTGAGCCGGACGCCGTGTAAAGTGTGTGGGACCCAAGTGGGAGTGTGCAGGACGCCATAGAGAGTATGCGGGATCCGAGTGGGAGTGCGCCGGACACCGTAGAAAGTGTGCGGGACCGAAGAGGGCGAGCGCAGAACTTCAAAATCGTTTTGTGCGTCTATAAGAGAGTGTATACCACCCCTTCCTTCACGTCCCCTCCCCCTTAACCACTCATTTCAACTGCTTAGCTGTTTATATGCACCAACCTTTCTAAATCGGGTTTATATACGATGGAAATGTGAGTTAATCAAAATATGCATCCAGAAAACAAAAACATCATTATACTTCATTTGGCAATAAAAGTAGCAAGGTGTCGGTTGGTCATGGAGGCCCTTACCAAATCTGAAACAGCGGTTCTCCTTATCATGACAGAAATGGATATAAATGAGCTACCATTTTAGGACCTCTTAAAACTAGAGAAGGGTCGGTGTGCAACTGCATAAGAAAGTAGGTTAGCACGGTTTGCAAGGTTTGAAATGCTTAGTAACTTCTGATTGCTCGAGCGTTGTCGTCGAAACCAGCTCATGGGCCTGCGCAACCGGACTCCAGCGACAGAGGCCGGCGATAGCCGGCAAGCGTGAGAACTTCTAAACGCCAACTCACATAGAATCAGCGGATGTCGATTATACTCAAGATGCCGGCGAAGCCGACAAAATGGGCCGGCGTAGCCGGACCCCAGCGGCAGAGGCCGGAGTCAGCCGGACGACGCCGCTGCTTTTATTCATATGTATCGACCGGGTGGGTGTCGGGGGTGTTAAGGGGTGTTGGAGGGTGTCGGTGGGTTACAGAAGCAAATAGCATCAACTCTGACAGGGACCTAACTACCATCATTTTTCAGTAAACAGCACGAATTACAGGAATAATTCACAAGTTCTATACGTTGACCGTCCACACAAACTCCCGTTTAAGGCTTCTGAGAGACCCACATCTACTTGCACTCGTCGGAACGAAGACAAAGTTTGTAGGCTGCGGCATACTTCGAAACGAGGTTCACAATCCTTTGCAGTTTTGCGTTGTTTTCAGCGAACGTAGAAGATGTGCGGGACCCAAGGTAGAGTGCGCCGGACGCCGTAGGAAGTGGGCGGGACCCAACGGCGAGTGCGCAGGACGCCGTAGAAAATGTGTGGAATCCAAATGCGAGTGCGCCAAACGCCGAAGAAAGTGAGCGGACCCAAGTGGGAGTGCTCAGGACGCCATAGAAAATGTGCGGGACTCAAGTAGGAGTGCGCCGGACGCCGTAGAAAGTGTGCGGGACCCAAGTGGGAGTGCGCAGGACTCATAAAAAGTGTGCGAGACCCAAGTGGGAGTGCGCAGGACGCCATAAAAGTGTGCGGGACCCAAGGTAGAGTGCGGCCGACGACGTAGAGTGTGTGCGGGACCCAATTGGGAGTGTGCAGGACGCCGTAGAAAGTTTGCGGGACCCAAGTGGGAGTGCGCAGGACGCCGTAGAAAATGTGCGGGACCCAAGTAGGAGTGCGCAGAACGCCGTAGTAACTGTGCGGGACCCAAGTGGGAGTGCGCAAGACTCATAAAAAGTGTTCGGGACCAGAGTGGGAGTGCGCGGGACGCCATAGAAAGTGTGCGGGACTCAAGTGGAAATGCGCAGGAAGTCGCAGGAAGTGTGTGGGACCCAAATGCAAGTGCGCCGGACGTCGTAGGAAGTGTGCGGGACCCAAGGTAGAGTGCGCCGGACGCTGTAGAAAGTGTGTGGGACCCAAGTGGGAGTGCGCCAGACGCCGTAGGGAGTATGCGGGATCCGAGTGGGAGTGCGCCCAACGCCGTAGGGAGTATGCGGGATCCAAGTGGAAGTGCGCTGGACGTCGTAGAAGATGTGCGGGACCCAAGGTAGAGTGCGCCGGACGCCGTAGGAAGTGGGCGGGACCCAAGTGGGAGTGCGCAGGACGCCGTAGAAAATGTGTGGAATCCAAATGCGAGTGCGCCAAACGCCGAAGAAAGTGAGCACTGATCGCGATTCTGAGATTTATTAGTCGATTTTCAGAAGTTTTCGGCTCATTTCGTTTGGAGCTTTCCAACCGGGGAAAATTTCGAGGGAAAAACGCCACTTTCGAGATTTCCGGTTTTCTACGATAGATATGTCTCAAAATCAGTTGCTGGGAGAATTTTAAGTCAAATCTGGAACATTTTTCTAAAACGCTTCCAGAGCCCTCAATTGGTAGAAATAAGCGCCCAACCGAAAATCCGTACAAGTGCAAAACGCTGTCAGTCTGGACAAAGTACGGAAAATGTTCGTTCACCCAAAATTTGCTCAGGGGGGTAGTTTTGGGTGCTGAACACATTTATGAGGTCCGTTTCCGGATTTTCCAAAGAATGACGCGCTCTCTGGAAGGTACAAAAAACACAAAAAATGAGCTTTTTAAGCTTGTAACTTCTTCGAACCTGCAGCTCTGGGCGGGATACTGCGCAGTTTCACTATTGAGCCACAAGAGATACTAATGACACTAGTCGTTTTGGCAGATCCGACCTACGCTTTGTATACTTCCCTTGTCAGACGCCTCTCCTTCACAAAGTTTTCAGCAGTTCGGAGATCACACAACTTGTTGCAAGTAGGCATTGTTACCTCTGAGACGTAGGCGAACTTCTTCTTAGGCTGTACAACCGCTGGTGCCTCTTTCGAATCATCGTGGATGCACTTGACGAAAGAATTCGCGTCGCAAAGTTTCCTCTTTGTCCGTACTCCCTCTGGAGAGACTTAGCCCCTCGCATCCTCTTATGAATCCTCGCAGCTAAGCTCAACAGAACTGGTCTATGTCTACCATACTTAATTCGCAGAGAGTGATAGGCAGTGGTGGGTACGTTACGGCGTGTTACATTGACTATAGAAAAGCCTTTGATTCAATTCCAGTTAAACATTTGTCACTGTAACTTTGGGCTTGCGGGGTTCTTAAATTCCTCTTCAAGTAAACGGTTCCAAAAAGTTTTGGTCAATGGTGTCTTTTCGAAAACCTACGACACCCACAGCGGCGTACCACAAGCTACATGCCTTGCCCCTCTTATGTTTCTAAAATATATTTACCATTTGCCGCAATGTCTGCCTCAGGCGGTAAGCTGTTTTATTTCTGCCGACGAATCAAAGAATTTCCCTGCAACAACCCCGAGTTGCTTCAAGAAGCGCTTGAAGCTGTACTTTGTTGATCTTCAAAGTGGCTCCTTGATATATCTGAAAAAAAAACTACTGTAATGCGCGTTGGTCGTAGCCATCCTAACGAATGCAGCTTTTCCCTTGTGTTTGGTGATTTTCTCGGTTGTGAATCTACTACAGCTCGCGATCTTGGCGTCGCCTACTCTAACAGGCTTACTTTTGATAACTATATCAAGGAAATTACCACCATAGCACACTCTAGATCTAACTTCATACTGCCTGCCTTTCAGACCCGCAATGTGACATCCCTTTTTAAACTGATTGCAGTGTATGCTAACCTTCAGTGGAATATTGTTCTCCACTATGGTCTTTATCTAAACAGTGCCTGATCGACCAGATCGAAAGTGTCCAAAGAAGATTCACACAGAGGATATTCAACAGAACTTGTATATTCGTGCTGGCTACAGAGAAAGATTGCTCCACTTTGATAGCAACTCCTTGCGGCAAAAACGGGTAGTCCATGGCCAGAATCTGGTCTTTAATATGATCACAGGCAGAATTGAGATAAATACTAGCTCTTTTTTCGCACAATCCACATTTAGTGACAGAACGAGAGGTCATCATCTTCGCCTTATTGCAGAAAGATTCCAAAGTCAGAGTTACAAGCACTCGTTTCTGATTCGCGTTGGTAAAACATCTAACGATTTGCCCCCATCAGTGGTGCATTCGACGTCATCGACAATGTTCAATCGAGGGCTTGAAGTTGCTCTCAGAAAAAAGGCTTGTTCTAAACTCGTTATCTTGTCTCCCCAATTGTTTTTTTTTGCAGTAAGTGGTGCGGTTGTGGGCTAGCAGCAGTGTTAACTTCGTTATCATGGCTTATCCATCACTATTACCCTCTATAAAACGTCGGAATTCACATCACTCAAGGCGCGCGCGACGCCTGGGCCTCCGCCTGCCCTTCGCTCTCTCACTGTCTCTAACCTCCGCTCCGCACCAGCACGTGTAGGAACCAAGTGAATTTCGCCGTTTTATAGCCTGTACAATGGACCTGTGATGGCTTATCTATCACTATCATTATAAGAGAACATTCCTCGAAGAAAAATTGTAGTATGCATGGCATGCTCACGCTGTGACGACACTTCGTCGATTTTCTTTTTTTTTTAGCCCTGTAGGGCTTATGTTGATATATGCCTGTATTTCCCGAAGTATGATTCTATGCTGCCCGCCAAAATGAAAAAAAGTGTTTATAATGAATTCAAGTCTGCTATTCTTCAAGTACGATAATCGTGAGCCATGATTTGAATATCTAATATTTCTCTCCGGAGTCCAGGATCCTTTCAGCAGCCAGTGCTATGTGGGCATTCCAAAACCATTACATTCAATTCTATCAACATCCAAAAGATGCCTCAGCAACAGTTGCAATGGTTGGATTTCAAAGCAGGCCTATGTCAGAGCCCTTTTCAGCAGTGCTGTGCTTCTGTGCAATGAATGAGATTATCGTTCATATTCTCGTATCACGTCAGTCCGCCATGACCATTTTTTGACCAGTGCGATAGTTTATACTGTAGGCACCCCCAAGTCAGTTCCATGAGTTCGTATTTAAAAAAAGAAGTGCCCTGCATCCGCTCGTGAATGGTCTCCTACCAGTTGCGCTGGATCTCAGTAGGATTATCCTACAGACGGCTGCTCAATGATCAAAATCCGGTAAAATCCTCTGCTTGGGCGAAAGTGATGTTAACGAGGGTGTCAACGAAAGCTCGCATTCATGCTGCTTGAAGAGCAACAGGAAATTAATTCTCGATTGCTCTATTTCTTTCCATTTATTTTCTCAATTAGCCATCTCCTTTGGAACCTCACAAACTGTAGGCTGCTACGGATCTTACTCAGATTATTTATTTTTTATCTAAATGAATAGTCACTGATTTTCAAGGAGCTCATAACCAAAACGACAGATCTTTCAAATAGAGGCACTGTTTCCGCAGGCGAAAGGCTTAGTTTACTTTAAGCTTCTTTTTTATTCAATCTGGATGTATACTAATTAATTTCATGTTTCTGTTCGTCATTTATGCTTGACAAATAAATGAAATGAAATAAGGTAGAGCTTAGTTTATGAAGACATTGGGGAACGCTCCCAGAAGTACGTACATCAGGAGCTTCACTTTTATCCCGTCTCCAGACTCTTAGAGGCAGTGTTTTTTGCGGCCAGGAAAAATTTAGTGAACCCTTTCTCTTGAATCCTATCCTCCCTCCTGCCTCGTTCTTTTCATTGAACCCTAGCTAGGACTGCTTTACGTGATATACATATTCCTCAATTCTTGACTGACCCTATCATTTGCCGGTCACAATCACTGAGAAGAGAACTCATCAACCTTATCGAAAATCTAGTCCAGGCCAGAAGACTATTTGAATTAAACAAGACGTTTTAGTGCGATATAGCTGTATCAGTATTCTTCAGTCTGGCTTTCTTCAAAGCTGTATGAAATGTACCACTCTGCTGGAGATTCTCATGAATATTTTGGGAAGTTAAATGTCGCTGAATAAGCGATTTTCCTGAGTGCTACCACAACAACATGAAAACTATCCTCTATTCCGGAGTGAAATTTACGGCCGTTGATCGTGTGCGTGTACGCGCGCATGCTGCGTTCTCTTCCCCTCAATTTCTCGCTGTCTCTACCGTCGCTCCGCACGAGCACGCGGAGGAACAAGCTAACTTTGCCTCCGAAGCGAAGGATACCTGTGCTCAAATGCTGCAGTCTCTTTTGTGTTTCAGCCACCGCGTTAGTTTTTCTGCTCTTACTATAAGATAAAACAAAAATTATCACCTACATTTTGCAACACGTAAAAACGACAATTGGCCAGAACATATTTATTCTATAAGTGAGAGAAGGACACGGCTGCCTTAGGGAGCATTGTTTAAAGCTCATCAGAGATTAACGACTTTTACTGAGCACAAAGATACACAGTCGGTCGAAGGCAACTCGAAAGTCGGACGATCAGTCTTAATTGAGTTTCTCCGATACATTGACAGAGAGAAGTGGACACATGATCGAAGAACCGCCGTCGATCACCAAAGAATGTCCAACAATAAAGGAGGATATGCGACGATCAGCCAGAAAAGCGATAGCCTCAGCAACGTCACGAGGAGCTCCCACTCGTCCCGCTGGTACCACATTACGATTCGACGCCATTACAGTCTCGAGCTGAAATAAAATAAATCGAATAGCGAAATTTGATTGTCTTCTTTCTTCGATGAATGGATTAGGCGTAATATGAGGCTTTCACATTCCGGAACATGACTGATTTAGAGATTCTACTTCGACCAAGCAACTTCTGCGTCGAGCACACCGATACTGATGGTCTAAAGGCAGTGTTCACGATAAAAAACCGTATTTTAGTTTTCGATGTTTTTGAGTAGCCAAGTCTACTAAGTAGGGGTTGGTAGAAAAAAGTCCTCATATAGCACTCAAATACCGGGAAAAAACCGCTTAAAGAAATTCCTTAAAAATTGCCTGTGCCTGTTTGCGTGTTTCGCAGAATGCAGACAACGCATCGAACTTGACGTCAGTGAAATGGCTTCGCGCTTCAAAACCCTTAACATCGGCGTGGATTCTGAAGAGACTTTGCGTTCCCTATTGGAGATGGGCGCAAGCTCGGTGCGCCTATGCTATAGCACAGGGCACCGAGTTTGGGCCAACGTGCAACAGTGAACGCAAAGTCTCTTCCGGATCCAGGCCGACGTTAGGTAAGTGGCTTTGCTTTCTGCTTCCTAGACTGGAAGTTCTTCAAAGATAAGACGAGCTATTGTACATGCTGGGATGTTAGTACCTTTCGAGATAGGAAAAATATTCGCAAATTCGGTGCCTGTTCCTACGGTAAAACGGATGCCGACAACTGTTACAGGACGTGGGCGGAGTGGCCCAATGGGTCGGCTGTCCCACGAGATTTTCATTCACTTCCCGGCCGTTTTTCCTCGCACTTCCCTTCTCAATTTACTTAGAGGGACCCAAAGCTTAGGTTTTAGCCAAAAAACGGGAAAGTTTTTCATCGTGAACACTGACTTCTGAGGCACGTGACGCCTGAAGATTAATTCTCAGATTTTATGCTTGTCTTATGCTTGTCTTGGAGAGAGTCACTCGTTGATCACAATGATATTACTGGAATCTTTTGGGCTTTTCTTCGAACGAACGTATTTCTCTTCATTCAAAGTCCCTGCGCGGGGCAACGTAAGATGCAGAGACAAACCGGCGAGGAAATGAAAATCCAAGACGCTGTTGAAAGTCATGCATCCGTCTAGCCGCTGTTGTAATCAAAAATCAACCAAGAGGCGTGGCTCGTGGTGATGCTTGAGAGGGTAGGGCCCGTGGTTGTCGCATATGCCTCGCTTATTTAGAAGGACCGATATCTCGCACTTGGAGGATGTACTGTGCCTTCAAAGCATTGTACGCCGTGAAAACCGCTTTTTCGTGTTTGACCCCTGTGTTGGGTCCGTCTGAGAGGAGTATGGTAGCCCAGCAAAGAACTATTGTCGATAAGACACAGGAGGTCGAGACAGGGTCAGACAGACCATTGTTCAGGACATTGAGGAAGCTACGCCCCCTCCCAAACTTTAAGATCAAAATTTTTGAAAAATGTCCAAAATTTTTACGTCCCACCAGGTTGTAAAAATAAACTGTTGGGTTTTACAGCGGAAAGTTTTTTTATTTAATTTCTGAATTTGTTGTTTGGTTATTACTGCACTCTCTACCCTACTGTTGAGCCTCAAAGAGAGTAGCTTTGACTTGTTCTTTCTAGAGTTTCTGCTGCTTTCACGCTCCAAACCACCGACCTAGCTCGGTTTGGCTTTGCAGCGCGGTATTTTTCGACGGCTTGCCGCAGTCCAATTTGGAATATTGCTCTCGAATACCTTAAGCTGCGAAGTATCTGGGCGATCTTTCTGTGGTTCTAGAAGCTGGGCATAGGATGAAAATGGAACCATTGGGACCTCGAGGTTTTTTTTTTTTGAAAGAAAACCTGTGTTGTACCGTTTCGGCTTATGTCGCGGTTTAGGACAACGGTATTGAACAACGAGAAAACATGTTTCACGCGATTTTCTCCATAACTTTGAGGTTATGGTAGGTAAGGGTGTTAAGTACATGTCAGTTTGTAGAGAATTTCACGGAAATTCTGAACTTTTTTCAGAATTATGAAAATCTAAAATTTTATGGGGGCGGCATACGTTGTTCAATCTACGAAGTGAAGGATTGAAGCAGCAATAGGCTCCACTTATGTATGTAACTCGCCTGAAAGTGACTCTTATGTGCTAAAACTTTGGCTACAGTCTAAAGTACTGCTACTAGTATATATATAGACATATATATATATATATATATATATATATATATATATATATATATATATATATATATATATATATATATATATATATATATAGCTATATATATATATATATATATATATATATATATATATATATATATATATATATATACGGCCAATGTCTCACCGTCGACTGCGTATCACGCTGCGTCGTCGGAAGCAGACGGGTTTGGCCGCCGCGCGACGAGTTTTGGCCGTCGCGCGACGTTTTGGCAACTGCCGCGCAAGGCGCGCCGAAACTCAGTCGCATGCGGCGGTTAAAACTCGTCTGCTTCTGCACGTGCGGTCGCGCAGCGTATGCAGTCGGCGGTGAGACATTGGCCGTTTTATGGCCTGTATATATATATATATATATATATATATATATATATATATATATATATATATATATATATATATATATATATATATATATATATATATATATATATATATATATATATATATATATATATATATATATATATATATATATATATATATATATATATATATATATATATATATATAGCATATATATATATATATATATATATATATATATATATATATATGGGGTGTGTATACAAGTCTGTTGGTACCTGCTCGTTGGTGCCCTGCTTCTACTGAACCCAGCAGACGTTTGAGTGTACACAGGGAACGTTCGAGCGATATATAGCGTGCACAACTATTTCGCGAACGTATCCTGCACATTGCATAAAGGTGTCGCCGTCCGGCACACTAAGGCCTCTGGTCCATAACACCTTAGGATCCGTACCTAGGGAGTCATGGAGTCTTTGGCCACAAGCCACAATTTCGCCACCCTGAACTGTCGATCGCTGTCGAGTGATATCCAAAAACTGCGCTATCCAGACTTCTGAGCTATTTCCATGCACCGTTTGCTGCTTTGCAGGAAACCCGCCTCAAGGATAGACCCGTCATCAGCGTCGGAGAGTACACCATCTACTGCGGTAACGCTGACGATAGGAGAGTGGGAGGCTGTGCAATAGCTGTAAGGAAGGATTTCAATGGTATGGGTCAAGGAGTTCGGCTCAACGTCGTGTCGGAATGCATTCGTACGACTGCGGGATCACAGAGGATTCAATCTGTGGATAGTGAGTGCTCATGCGCCCACTGGAAACCGCCGAAGACAATTCGAAGGATGCGTTTTATGAGGAACTCAATACGTTGCTGGCCAGGATACCTTGTCAACATGCTGTTGTCGTGGGGATTGACGCAAATGCGAAGATGGGACTTGATCAGGAATCCGAAGTACTCGGTAAAATGGTTCTACCCAGTGGAGCAAACATCGGACAATGGCTACCGCCTTGTCGACTTTTGTGAACGCAGTGGTCTGATTATTGCATCGACATTCAAGAGGAATCATCGCCGACATCAGCTTACGTGGAAGGGACCAACCCGGATATCTCCAGAAAGAGCAGCGGAAGCGGAAGATGACAACTTTGAAACTACAGCTTGACTATGTCCTGACGAGGAATATTCCAGTATCGGACATTCGAAGATCTAGAGCTGTGTGGGATGTCGCATTCGATTCGGATCACCGTCCTGTTCTGTTGAATTTCACTGCGAGGATTCATAAGAGGAAGCGAGGGGCTCAGCCTCTCCAGAGGATTGACATGACAAGTCTCAGAGATGAAGAGTGCAGAAGGAATTTCCGACAACGCGTTTCTATTCACATCGGAGTACGGACTAAGAAGAAACTTTGCGTCGCGGATTCTTTTGTCAAATGCATCCAGGACGCTTCGAAAGAGGCACTCCCGGTTGTACAGCCTAAGAAGAAGTTCGCCTACGTCTCAGAAGAAACAACATCTACCTACAACAGAGTATGTGCTCTCCGAACTGCAGGAAACTTCGTGGAGGAGAAGCGTCTGAGGAGGATGTTGCGTCAGCAGCTTCAAAGTGACCGCGAACGAGAGTGGACGTGTAGAGCTAAGGAGTTCGAGAAGGCTTGGGAGGAGAAGAATCCGAGGAAAGCCTACACGTTGCTGCGACAGTATAGCGGGAAGATGAAGAGATGTTCTCCTGTCTTGAACACTACCAATGGAGTTGCAGTTGGTGATGCGACGCTGCCAATATGGAAGGATTACTTCAGTTCACTACTGAATCGTCCAGCGCCATCAGTACCTGAGCTCCCGCATGTTCAGAGAGCACATTACGATGTCAGTGAGGAACCGCCGACTGAGTCTGAAGTTTTGGATTGTGTCCGGAAAATGAAGAATGTAAAGGCAGGTGGAGATGACAACATCACTGCTGAAATGCTGAAAGCTCTTCCTCCGTCTGGGATTCGTGAAATGACCAACACCATCCGTGCCATATGGATGAGCGAAAGGATACCCGATTCGTGGAGACATGCGATCATCGTACCTCTTCACAAGAAGCTATCCGTCACGGATCCTAAGAACTACAGAGGAATCTCTCTACTTCGTGTCATGTACAAGGTTTTAGAACGTATCATTCTCGAGCGACTTATCAAACATCGTGAAGGAACGGCCAGAGATGAGCAAGCCGGTTTTCGACCTGGAAGATCGACCATCGACCAAGTGTTCGTCGTGAGAAGAGTAATTGAATCGTGGCAGCGGTTTTCGAAGCCATTACAGCTTGCTTTTTTGGACTTTGAAGCCGCGTTCGACTCTCCTCATCGTGATCGATTGCTCAATGCTCTGCGAGCAGATGGAGTCCCGGAAAAGTATGTTCGGTTAATCGAGGACATGAACAAAGGAACAACAGCAGCAGTTCGTACACCTGTCGGATTTACGTCAGCTTTCGAGGTGAAAACAGGAGTAAGCTAGGAGCCGTTGCAGGACCTTTTCTTTTCAACTTCGCCGTTGATGACATCATGCGTAGAGTTGCAGAACAGTTTCCTGCGGATGTGATCCTAACACCATCAGGACGCTCCCTTGTCGACCTGGAGTACGCCGACGACATTGTGTTATTCGCTGAAAACAACGCAAAACTGCAAAGGATTGTGAACCTCGTTTCGAAGTATGCCGCAGCCTATGGACTTCGTCTTCGTCCCGACAAATGCAAGCAGATGTGGGTCTCTCAGAGGCCTTCAACTGGAGTTTGTGTGGACGGACAACGTATCGAACTGGTGGACGATTTCTGTTATTTGGGCTGTTTGCTGAAGAACGATGGTAGTTATGCAGCGGATATTCGACAACGATGTGCGAAAGCTACGTCTGCATTCAATTCTCTAACCAAGTGTTTGTGGTCTACCACCATCGCGAAGGAAGTCAAGTTGCGCGTCTACCTATCCGCTATTCGCCCTATCATGATGTACGGGATCGGAGACGTGGGCAGCACCGAAAACGCAGATGGAAAGGTTGGATTGCACGGAGAGGAAGCTTTTAGGCGTTTGCTTGGATATTTCTGGCCGCGTGTATGCCATAACGAAGATCTTTACAAGGAAATCGACGCAGTACATCAACGCTTGACACGAGGGAGGTGCCAGCATCTCCTAACGCCATCTCAAGCAGCAAATGGAAAGTCGACTTCGACTGCTCGGGCATATACTAAGAAGAACGCCGGATCGTCTCGTACAACACGCTTTAAAAATGCTTCCAAATCCTGTCTGGAAACGGCCACCTGGGCGTAGGCGAAAGTTCTGGACGGATGTGGTTAAAGAGGATTTAAAGTCACTCGGCATCGAAAGACAGTTCAGGCGCGATGTTTCGTTTCGCAGGAAATGGAATAGTGACAGCTGGATGGAATGTGTTCAAATTGTGGCTCAAGACCGTGAAAAATGGACACGGCTGACTACTAGGACGGCACACCTCGGTGAAGATGCGGAATGACCGCGTCAGGCGTAAGCCAACAGATTAAGTCAAGTAAGTAAAATATATATATATATATATATATATATATATATATATATATAGATATATATATATATATATATATATAGATAGATATATAGATAGATAGATAGATAGATAGATAGATAGATAGATAGATAGATAGATAGATAGATAGATAGATAGATATATATATATAGATATATAGATATATATATATATATATATATATATATATATATAGATATATAGATAGATAGATATATATAGATAGATAGATAGATAGATAGATAGATAGATAGATAGATAGATAGATAGATAGATAGATAGATAGATAGATAGATAGATAGATAGATATAGATAGACATGAGATAGATAGATAGATAGATAGATAGATAGATAGATAGATAGATAGATAGATAGATAGATAGATAGATAGATAGATAGATAGATAGATAGATAGATAGATAGATAGATAGATAGATATAGATAGATAGATAGATAGATAGATAGATAGATAGATAGATAGATAGATAGATAGATAGATAGATAGATAGATAGATAGATAGATAGATAGATAGATAGATAGATAGATAGATAGATAGATAGATAGATAGATAGATATTTTCGTTGTTAAACTCTGTCAGGATCTTCTTCTCTATTGAAAACACCCTATTTTTTTAAAATTTGGCCCAAAATTTTTACGTCAACCTGAAAAAGTTTCAAAGTTCCAAAATTTTCACGTACACCCGTTGTCCTGTCGGTCCACACCTGCCTAACTTTGGGTCGAAAGTACGAAATCTTGTCAGAATGTCATCCGTCAGTCATCTTGCACGATTTAGCATAAGGAACAGAAGCTCCATGACAGGTGCAAGCGATTCATTATTGAGGCCTCGCCAAATTTCTCAGCTATCATCCTGCACCTCGAGTGTTTCATTGTAAGATACGAATTTTCTGCGCGTGCGATGCCTTTAAAGGCACAGGACCCCCAAAAAATTAATTTTCAGATTCTATGCTTATCTTGGACAGAGTAACCGGCTGATCACAGTGGTATCTCTGAAATCGTCCAGGACCCCCTATGAATAGAGTTATTGCTCTTCAAAGCTGCCTAGATTTTAGGAGTGAAAAACTGGTGGACGAGTTGTTTCGGGCCTGTATTTCTCTTCATTCGCAATCGTTGCGCAGGAGCGAACCAGGATAAGGAGACAGCCCCGCAGTGGACTGAAAAACGACGACTCGTTGGGAAATCATCCATCCCTCGAGCCGCTATCGATTTCGAAAATCAATTAGGGGGTCGGGCCTGTGGTGGTGAGCGAAGGGTGTCGGGCCTGTGGTGGTCACCTATATCTCGGTTATTTGAAGGAATTGAGATCTCGCGTTTGGCACATGTTATACAGGAGGGGCCTACAACACAATCAAATATAAATCACAAAATTCCTGTCTGAGCGTGCCTTTAACCACCGCAATCGATTTTACATTACTTTCTTACCTTTCGTACCATCTCTTCAGGCACTCCTTGTTTTTGCATAATCGTTGTGGAAATGATGCCAGGGCTGCAATGATTGCGATTTATGTAACACTGCTTTCACTTGAAAGTAGCTGAGAACTCACTTCACAGAGTTCACCCGCACTCCATCGGTAATATACCTCGCTGCCAAAGCTTTCGTGAGTTGATCAAGAGCAGCTTTTGACATGCTGTAGTAAGGCACACCTGGACTCTGCAATGCGGAAGTGTGATTTCGGAGAGAAGAAGTCTTTGATTTCACATTTCAAGACATTGAACAACTGAAACACGAACCGCAATCGGTAGTCCGGCTATACTGCTCACCATAACGATTTCGCCCTGAGACGCAATGAGGTGAGGAAGAGCAAGTCTTGTGAGCGCTAGCACTCTGGAAATATAGCGCTCATTATAGGTAAAAGACTCAACTTTATCAGCGTTCTAGACGGTGACAATATCGTGGAGACTATCACACGCTATCACAATGCTTTCTCTGGAATAGTACCCCTGAAAACGGAGCTATGGCTCTTTGACATAAATTTGGCTATATTTGAAGAGGAATATTTGATGGACGAGTTGTCTCAGGCCCGCTCTTCCCTTTCGAGGTTGTTAAGGGGGGCGTGCCAGAGTGGCTTCTTGCTGTGGGATCGCTATAGTGGCTTGATCCCAGGGAATTTGGGAGCTCGCTCTTGGCAGGGGTTACATGGGGTAGATCTACTTTAAAACTATGTGGAGATCTCAGATTTCGCCCCAGAGGGTGGCCTTCAGGACTGCACCCTTCCGGGTGTGGGACGTTTAGGCCGATGGGCTAGAGCGCAGAGAAAAGACTCCGCAGAGTCAGGCGCCAACCTCCTTAGCGTTGGCTGTTTCTGCGCACATAAAGCAATTGCATGAAGAAGACTTGTGTTTTAATTATTCTTCCCTCGTTACTGAAACTCTAGTACATGTCATCTTCTTTGAAACACTTTTCGAGATTCTTATGAGAGTACAGAGGACTGACATGGGGCAGAATGTGCTTTGTAGTATACAAACGTAATCCGGAAGAAGAACTTACTGAACGATAAGGGAATAATTGCAATTTAAAGGTTGGTACATCATCGACAAGTGAGACAATCACCAAAATTTCTAGCTCTTCAATTCCCACATTAAACAAAGCTTCCTCTGTGGGTTGTTGGCGACAAGTTCTTGAGTGACCTAAGCTCGCTGTCTCATCGATGCGCTCCACTGAATCAAAGCTCCGACACTATCAAATCTGGTGAAACTTTAATGTTTTTAGCACATGAAAAATAAAATCCGGACCAACAATCAATACGCAGATAGTTCGCCATGGTGTGAGTGGCAGAGGGCCTGGATGAGTAGGTGGAACATCAGGGGCGCGGAACCATGACAGATAGAGAAGATTTAGCCAATTTCTTCCATCGGTTCAGATATGAGGCTAGCAGAAAGGCGATCTCTAGGTAAAATAGGCCACTTTCGCATCAATCTTTCAAAGCTCGATGGTTGCCTTCTCTGAGTGTTTTTGCCGGGAATTAGCCGCGAAATGGCCGCTTTCCGCGTAGTAGTCGACAACTAGCCGGGAGTTGGCCGCTTAATGATATTGGCCGCGCAATAGCCGCCAAATGAGTTCGCCGCGAAACAGTTGAGAAGTATCCGGAAAATAATGTTTCTAGGGAAATGTACGACGCATTCCAAAAGCATGTGGAGATTTCAACATCTCCACCAGTTCAATTACTCAAGTTCAATGTACTCGGACCGGCCTTAGCCTCTGCAGGGACGCCCTACCGCTGTCGGCCTCGGCTCGGCGAGCCGGCGACAGCCGCGTCCCGTGTCGGTGTGCCGGCCGCATCTAGGTTATTTCTGGTTACTTCTAGTTATTCCTCGGTTTTTTCTCGGCTATTTCATGTGAAGCCGAGAAATAGGCAAAAACTACCTCACAAGAAACCGCTGCGGAGCCTGGTGGCTGATTCTCGCCTGTTTCTGTGCCAAAACTCTTAGAGTCGGATCTCTAGAGCTTCGCCCTCTCTCCTCTTGATGGCCCAAAATTTGCATTTTCACGAAAAAAAAACATTACTTAGAAAATTTTCTACGTCTATATATAGAGTTTAAAAGTCAATTATGAGTTCAAAAACATTCAGAAAAAAAACCTAATGTTTTTTGCATTTTTCATACCTTTTAGCGTTTATTTTTACACTTCTTTCCATTCTGACCAGAATTTCGGAAGTGGTTTTCATTTTGCCCCAAAAGATTCTACCCCTGGGGCCGTATTCATCAATGATTTACCCGCGAGGTAAGTGTAAAGTTCTCCGAATCTGGCACTTACCCGGTATTCACACGCCTACTTACTCAGAATTTTCGGGTAAAAATCCAGGTAAAATTTAGCCGACGTATGGAGCCGGGTAAATTTTACTCCGAGCTGGCTGCGGCTGCGCTCATCGCGGAAACAGCAATGAAGCGCAATATCTTCATTGGTAATTTGGACTACTCGTCGTTTCCTTATAAGTTATGTTTGCCTTTTTATGACTCATTCGATGAGTTTCTTTTCATAAACAGAAAGCTATTTATTTTTTGCCTGAGCGTTCTGATAGGATTTTGTTGTTAGTCGTGAAAAAGCGGTGGACTTTCTTTCCTTCTGTCCACTTGGTTTCTTCATCAAATTTTGAATGCATCAGAACTCGCGCGATTTTTCTCCGAAATCGAACTGAGTTAGGTTATATTGTGCTGATGCAAGAGTATAGCCTCAACTCTTTGCCTCCAACTTCTGCTTTTTTCTTCGAATTTTGAAAAAAAAAACTTGTGCTCCACTATCCGCAGTGTAATGTATTTCAAAAGAGAATTTCCAGCAGTGTACGACAGAGGGAGAGCTGCATTTCTAATGCAGTAATTCGTTCTGCCGAATAAACTAAGGGGTTTAATCTCCACGCTCGACTCTCGATAAACCTCGGCATCAGAATAATAGTTGATACTTTGATTGTAGCAGGTTCATATCCGACGATGTGAGCCGCGCTGTCAGAAAAAGCCTCCGAGGAGCGGGATTGGAAAATACTGTATCTCTGGTGGCTATCCCGCCCAATAACTTAAAACGGCAATTAATGCGGAATCGTCAATATGGTCGCGCATGTATCACGCCACAGTGCGTCATTTGCCCATCGGGCAGAGAAGGTGACTGTATTGCTTCTGGAGTTATTTATCTGATCACATGTCAGAGCTGTGGCCACGAATATATCGGTGAAACAGCCCGCCCACTGCATGTGCGTATCAAAGAGCACTTGGATGGGAAGGAAAAGGCGCGAATTAGTATGGCGCTGGGTTGCCACAGAGTTAATTGCCATGACAGGGAAGATTTTGCGTTGAGAGTGGAGATAGTAGCGCGGGAGGCCAGAACAAGTGCGCGAAAAGCTCTCGAGGCATTCTGGATCAATGCGAGGGATCCCAAGATCAACCGGAAGGACGAGGGTATAAATATAACGCGGGAACTACAGCCCTACATCAGGTTAGCCTTCTGATTTGGGGTACTGCCGTCTGATATCTCGGTACCCCGCCGTTTGTCTACCGAATACCCTGATGTTCCACGGCCTTTGAAAAGGTATGTCGCTCAGTTCCATGTATCCCAGCCATTCGTTTGGAAAAATTTGTCTTGAATTTCTGTGGGGTAGAAACTACGTTTGGCCGAGTAATTTTACACATAGATTCGACCTTTTTCAGACTCCGAAGAGGGCGAGACCGCCGAAACATTAGTCTTCCAATAAAGCCATACTACCTCGTGCCTGCTACAATCAAAGTATCAACTAAGGAGTTTAACTTTTTTCTCTACAATTAAATAAGGAAAATCCTCTGCCTTAATTATCGTCTATTTGTATTATGCTGAAAAGGGCATATTTATCGGTGGCTGATCGGTGAACATTTCCAGAAAATTTTTCGAATCTCCCTCCGAAGCTCGTGAACCACCAAGAGTAGCTGAGAGCTCAAAAAAACTTAGAAGGAGACAGAATGGCGCTTTCAAACGGTATATCAAGTTCGGTTGAAAACTGCATCGAAAAAAAGACAAAAAGGTGATGGGAAGCTTTAACTACAAACTAGTACTCTTAGAGGAGAAAATTCTATCAGAGGGTAAAACACCGATTGGAAGAAACCGACGAGTGCCTCTGGAAAAATCTCACTAGAATAAATGGAATAATCATTGATGTTAAACGATGTTAATTTCTATATATGAGGATCTCCTCTGCTGTACTTTAAAGTTTTCTTCGATCTCGAAGCCCAGGCACTTCTCTCTAGCCTCCTTGAATCAGAAAAAGAGTGAATCGGCGAAGGAGTTTCAAATTGACGACGCCTATTCAGTGTTTCGGTAAGTGCACACTATACTTTTTGCGCGGGATCTTACCCGGGTAAGTAAGTGTATGATGAATGCCGTTTCGCGATGAGTGAGTAATCGGCTCCGGGTAAGGTAAAAGTAATTAAGATTTACCCAGCATTTCAATGATAAATCGGCCCCTGGCCCTTCTTAAATTTTCGTTTTCAACATTACGGCACTAAGCTCTCGACCTTGTTTTACCGAAATCTCATTCCGAAATGAGGAGCACTTAAGCTGTACCACTAATGAGGCGTGGATAGACAGTGCGCGCTCTAGAGACTTTTATACTCTTCCGCTCTTGCCGTGCGTGTGTGCCACGCGTGCGGTCATGACTATGAAGGAATTCCAAGAACACATTTCAGGAGCATCGGTGTACACCGAAATAGAACGGTTACTATGGCCTATGTACCGGACCACTTGGCGAAATTGCCAGACGGGTTCCGATTTTCGCGAAACCATTCAGAAGATCTGAATATACATATGCACTGTTTGACACGGACTCCGACGGTAGAAGCGCTACCAAATAGAAATTAGGGTCAAGCAGCCATCGTTCGTCTACCCTGATTTCTTTCGATATTTTCCCAGTAACAGAACTGTCGCGATTAACACAAATATATAGTGTTTCAGCTTTCATTTACCAGCATTATTTCATCTCTAATTTTTCTAACAAATTTTGCAGCTGAATATGGGATTTCACTTCGTATTGGACGATGAATAGCTGCAATAGATTTTTTTGCCGTACAATCTCAGTGTTTATTTCGGCTCCAGTTACTACTCTTACTTTGACAACATATAGTTCTCTTTCAAAGTCATTTTCAATGTTTTTTTTCGGTTTTTACTTCTTATAGTTCAATTAGTCGTTGCAGAGGTGATTTATACACCTAGTCAAATGATTGTTTTAGTTCCTACTCCATAGTGAATGATATACATTTACAAAAGTTGTTTTCTATATAAAACGGGTTAGTGTTTTGGCATTCCTAGTTTTACAACACAGTTTCATATCGATGTTCAATTCCAAGTTACTAACAAAGATCACAAGCAAAAACCGATTCATCCTTCATTTCATGAATCACTCGTTGAGTGATAATGGAACTCTCAAAATAGAGTTGTTTCACTTATTTCAACGAGAAGAGATTGTTAAATTGGCGTGTCAATAAAGTAGAGAGTTTGCCAGCTACAAATTCAATTCTTAGTTTAGTAATCCTTTTATATGTGCACAAGGATCATAAAGGTTCCTTTGACAAAGCTTCGTGGATGCTTTGCTACAGCCACGCGAATGCGCTCCGGTGATAGCGGTGTGCGGACGAGCCTACTACCACTGCCTCCGCCCTCTGCGTCTCTGCGCTCCAGCTCCAACCGGCCTAAACGTCCGCCACCCCACCCTTCCGGTGACCACAAAGTCTCAGGCAATGTCAAAACTTCTCACCTGCGCTTCGAGAGTTCAACATTCTATTGAGCCAAATCGATGATATCTTTTCTATGTCTATCCTAAGATATAGGACATTGATTCTTCACTTATGACCACTTCAGTAGCAATGGAATCGAATGATTACATTCTTCCTGATCATAGTTGTTTTTCGTTCAATTTTTCCTTTTGCTTCAAACCTTATCAGAAATTGGGAGCTATTCTACTCCACCGACTCCATTGGTCGGAATGTTTCGTTCAAACTTGGTCCGGGGGAAGGGAGTTAACCGGGTGCTGAACACGAATCTAAGTCTCGCTTTAGTTTGGTATACGGTGGTTTATTTAGGATCCTCTATCTCATTAAAACTTCGTCCACAGCGGTTCTTCGGGTTTCTGCTCACGAATCTTATGTCCGTTTACCGATTTCGAAAGGACTTAGGGCAGCGAACTGATGAGAAACCTAGCGGTGTCTAGTGTAATCCTTCGAAAATCGGAAAGAAAAGAAAACTAGATTTGTGGTCAGCACTCCAGAGAATCCATCTGGACAAAGCTTTGGCCAAATCTGATACACAGTCTTGGCACAGTGTATCTACCTACCGTAACCTACTCAAATTTTCTAAAAAAAGCACCTTAGTCGTGTTCAGCGCCCCGAATAAGCATCCTGGGCGTATTTTAGGAGGAAACAGTTCCGGCTGATGAGTTAAAAAGGTGGCACATTACCAAATTTAGATCCAAGTATACAGACTTTGGGTCATCATTAGAAAAGGCGCAGCGGAAAACGCCACTGTGTAGTAGGCTTTTCTCCGAGTATCCGCAGAAAGTAGTAGCACTAACAAATATTGTTCAGACAATCCTAAAACATCAGTTTTTCAAATCAGTTCACTGCAGCAGAAAATTCCATTCACAAAATTACCTTCAAACATTAGTAAGAATAAAGTCACCCAGGAAGTTGCTAAGAAGTGGCGTATAAAAAGTAGCGCAACGAAAAAATATTTTCGAAAGTAATTTTATGAAAAAAGCACATTGCTGTGGAATCACCAAGCCCAGAAAAAGGTTGCAGGGAGTTCAGATTGTTGCATTTCCTCATGATGAAGCCTTAGAAAACATGTTGACTTTGTTTAAAAAGTGGAATGCCATCGAATACCATCATTTGGTGCTGCTTCGTAAACGCTGTAGGTTAGCGCACTTCAACGAAAACACGCGACGAGACCGCTTGAACAATATGGCTTCCGTCAGCGCGCAGCCCATCTTTGAGCGCGGTCCTCCCCGATGTAAGCCGCTGCGTGTCGAACGCTGGAGTTTCCCGGTACGGTACAGAGAATCATGCCAGGACCAACTTCCTGCGACGCGCGCAGGTTTGCGCGTTTGGAGTGAGCTTGCGCGAAGTCAATATTGTTTTCTTTATTCATCTCACTGCGTTTTTTCACATTACTCAGCTGTTTTTTCATGCATTCGATCACATGTAGGTTTATTCCACTTACGAACAGCCCAACTGTTTTTGATGTGTGTTCTCAACGGTAGACCTGTTTTCTTCACCTGTTTTCTTCGACCATTTACTAATTCATGTTGTGAATTTCATGCTGCTCAATTCTTCTTCATGTACAACCTATCCTGCCGAAAGCAAGTCGGGTGTAGCGGCGCTACCGGTTGCAGTCGATTCGAAGAATATTCTCGGAAGTTTTACCTGCGTCGAGGAGAGCAGTGAGTCCTCACTGCAAAACAGAGGTCATAGCTAATACAACTATCATGTCAGTGAGATAACACCCACCGTACGCTGAAATATACTCTTCTCAACCACTCTGCCAACCGTCGAGTGAACGAGCTGGTTTATGTTCTTGACAAAGCCACATCAGAAATAGCAAGAGAGCGTCTTGTGTAGGTAGTTAATTGCATCTAGTTAACAGCTTCTAAAATTTGCAAAGAGTCCATTCTGGGGTAACTTCAGGACGAGCATGGTCTGATCGCGCGCAAGTTTCGAGCGAAAGAAGATAGCAAACAACACAGAAAAGCCGTTCAAGAATTTGCTAGGGTGCAGATCCGGAGTGTCGGCATCGACAATAATGAGATTGCATCATTCAGTAGACCCTCGCGAGTTTCCAACATTACAATAAAGCCGTCCGTGTGAAAACGTTAGTAATTGAGCCATCTTAACTGAATAGAGTGTATGTTGTTGGCATTGATGTCAAGTTATCATAGGACAAACTTCATTGCTCACTATGCCATGTCAGCCCTGCGTTAGTGATGTGCACGTGTCCGAACTCAGTAAAAACTGGCATTGCGTGCAGGCGTGCAAACGCATGGGCTTTAACTTCGACAGTGAAAATTCTAACATATTGTCTAGCAAATTTTATGGTCAACTATTGTGATAATGTTCAGTAGCATATTTTGGGTTCCGTTTTGTAGCCATCGGCGGTATCAGAAATGGATCAATTGTCAACACTGAACCTCGAAAGTTGTTCACAAGATTTGGAAAATGGCAGAAATTTTGATGTTGTAACCGACACCGAGAATTCCATCTTAAAGTGGAAACAATTTGCGAGTTACGGGAAACATTCTTTGAAAATCATGTCTAGGTACACTTCCTATTCAGCATGCGTACCGAATCTGCTTTTACGCAATGTTCATTCGGCGTCAAATTACTTAAGAGGCGTCGCTCAACTTGTAGAAGGTTGAGGAAAAACTCGATGACATCGTCATAAATGATCGCGGCTAGTTGTTTGAGTTCGAGACAGATTTTTTTATTATGCAAATTCAAGTGCACGGGGGTGTGTATACAAGTCTGTTGGTACCTGCTCGTTGGTGCCCCTGCTTCTACTGAACCCAGCAGACGTTTGAGTGTACACAGGGAACGTTCGAGCGATATAGCGTGGACAACTATATCGCGAAAGTCTCCCGCACATTGCATAAAGGTGTCGCCGTCCGGCACACTAAGGCCTCTGGTCCATAACACCTTAGGATCCGTACCTAGGGAGTCATGGAGTCTTTGGCCACAAGCCACAATTTCGCCACCCTGAACTGTCGATCGCTGTCGAGTGATATCCAAAGAACTGCGCTATCCAGACTTCTGAGCTATTTCCATGCACCGTTTGCTGCTTTGCAGGAAACCCGCCTCAAGGATAGACCCGTCATCAGCGTCGGAGAGTACACCATCTACTGCGGTAACGCTGACGATAGGAGAGTGGGAGGCTGTGCAATAGCTGTAAGGAAGGATTTCAATGGTATGGTCAAGGAGTTTGGCTCAACGTCGTGCCGGAATGCATTCGTACGACTGCGGGATCACAGAGGATTCAATCTGTGGATAGTGAGTGCTCATGCGGCCACTGAAACCGCCGAAGACAATTCGAAGGATGCGTTTTATGAGGAACTCAATACGTTGCTGGCCAGGATACCTTGTCAACATGCTGTTGTCGTGGGGATTGACGCAAATGCGAAGATGGGACTTGATCAGGAATCCGAAGTATTCGGTAAATGGTTCTACCCAGTGGAGCAAACATCGGACAATGGCTACCGCCTTGTCGACTTTTGTGAACGCAGTGGTCTGATTATTGCATCGACATTCAAGAGGAATCATCGCCGCCATCAGCTTACGTGGCAGGGACCAACCCGGCTATCTCCAGAAGAGCAGCGGAAGCGGAAGATGACAACTTTGAAACTACAGCTTGACTATGTCCTGACGAGGAATATTCCAGTATCGGACATTCGAAGATCTAGAGCTGTGTGGGATGTCGCATTCGATTCGGATCACCGTCCTGTTCTGTTGAACTTCACTGCGAGGATTCATAGGAGGAAGCGAGGGGCTCAGCCTCTCCAGAGGATTGACATGACAAGTCTCAGAGATGAAGAGTGCAGAAGGAATTTCCGACAACGCGTTTCTATTCACATCGGAGTACGGACTAAGAAGAAACTTTGCGACGCGGATTCTTTTGTCAAGTGCATCCAGGACGAAACAACATCTACCTACAACAGAGTATGTGCTCTCCGAACTGCAGGAAACTTCGTGGAGGAGAAGCGTCTGAGGAGGAAGTTGCGTCGGCAGCTTCAAAGTGACCGCGAACGAGAGCGGAGGTGTAGAGCTAAGGAGTTCGAGAAGGCTTGGGAGGAGAAGAATCCGAAGAAAGCCTACACGTTGCTGCGACAGTATAGCGGGAAGATGAAGAGATGTTCTCCTGTCTTGAACACTACCAATGGAGTTGCAGTTGGTGATGCGACGCTGCCAATATGGAAGGATTACTTCAGTTCACTACTGAATCGTCCAGCGCCATCAGTACCTGAGCTCCCGCATGTTCAGAGAGCACATTACGATGTCAGTGAGGAACCGCCGACTGAGTCTGGAAGTTTTTGGATTGTGTCCGGAAAATGAAGAATGGAAAGGCAGGTGGAGATGACAACATCACTGCTGAAATGCTGAAAGCTCTTCCTCCGTCTGGGATTCGTGAAATGACCAACACCATCCGTGCCATATGGATGAGCGAAAGGATACCCGATTCGTGGAGACATGCGATCATCGTACCTTCTTCACAAGAAGCTATCCGTCACGGATCCTAAGAACTTCAGAGGAATCTCTACTTCGTGTCATGTACAAGGTTTTAGAACGTATCATTCTCGAGCGACTTATCAAACATCGTGAAGGAACGACCAGAGATGAGCAAGCCGGTTTTCGACCTGGGAGATCGACCATCGACCAAGTGTTCGTCGTGAGAAGAGTAATTGAATCGTGGCAGCGGTTTTCGAAGCCATTACAGCTTGCTTTTTTGGACTTTGAAGCCGCGTTCGACTCTCCTCATCGTGATCGATTGCTCAATGCTCTGCGAGCAAATGGAGTCCCGGAAAAGTATGTTCGGTTAATCGAGGACATGAACAAAGGAACAACAGCAGCAGTTCGTACACCTGTCGGATTTACGTCAGCTTTCGAGGTGAAAACAGGAGTAAGGCAAGGAGCCGTTGCAGGACCTTTTCTTTTCAACTTCGCCGTTGATGACATCATGCGTAGAGTTGCAGAACAGTTTCCTGCGTATGTGATCCTAACACCATCAGGACGCTCCCTTGTCGACCTGGAGTACGCCGACGACATTGTGTTATTCGCTGAAAACAACGCAAAACTGCAAAGGATTGTGAACCTCGTTTCGAAGTATGCCGCAGCCTATGGACTTCGTCTTCGTCCCGACAAATGCAAGCAGATGTGGGTCTCTCAGAGGCCTTCAACTGGAGTTTGTGTGGACGGACAACGTATCGAACTGGTGGACGATTTCTGTTATTTGGGCTGTTTGCTGAAGAACGATGGTAGTTATGCAGCGGATATTCGACAACGATGTGCGAAAGCTACGTCTGCATTCAATTCTCTAACCAAGTGTTTGTGGTCTACCACCATCGCGAAGGAAGTCAAGTTGCGCGTCTACCTATCCGCTATTCGCCCTATCATGATGTACGGATCGGAGACGTGGGCAGCACCGAAAACGCAGATGGAAAGGTTGGATTGCACGGAGAGGAAGCTTTTAGGCGTTTGCTTGATATTTCTGGCCGCGTGTATGCCATAACGAAGACCTTTACAAGGAAATCGACGCAGTACATCAACGCTTGACACGAGGGAGGTGCCAGCATCTCCTAACGCCATCTCAAGC
Organism: Aplectana chamaeleonis; assembly: GCA_029168955.1. NCBI lineage: Eukaryota > Metazoa > Nematoda > Chromadorea > Rhabditida > Cosmocercidae > Aplectana > Aplectana chamaeleonis. The sequence goes on along the minus strand of JAPDOI010001849.1, from coordinate 98,859 downwards.
AGCAATGGAAAGTCGACTTCGACTGCTCGGGCATATACTAAGAAGAACGCCGGATCGTCTCGTACAACACGCTTTAAAAATGCTTCCAAATCCTGTCTGGAAACGGCCACCTGGGCGTAGGCGAAAGTTCTGGACGGATGTGGTTAAAGAGGATTTAAAGTCACTCGGCATCGAAAGACAGTTCAGGCGCGATGTTTCGTTTCGCAGGAAATGGAATAGTGACAGCTGGATGGAATGTGTTCAAATTGTGGCTGAAGACCGTGAAAAATGGACACGGCTGACTTCTAGGACGGCACACCTCGGTGAAGATGCGGAATGACCGCGTCAGGCGAAAGCCAACCGATTAAGTAAGTCAAGTAAGTCATGCAAATTCAAGTTCGTGCGAGGTATCCTGTTTGATGCCAAGACGCCACTGTGAAAGCAGAGGGCGCGTTGTACTCCCCGCATAGCTAGCGATTCCGAAAATGGCTCAAGTGATAATACCTCGAAAAGTCATTGGCTTGGGATATTTTATGATATTTTTTATAGCGGCGAGCGATTGCATGGTGAACAGCAAGCACCATACATAAGTGCGATGGCGACGTCCGCCCTATTGAAGGAACCGACTCGTACATATTGTTTCGATGCAACTTAATACAACTTAATCTTAAGCTTCCTTGTTATTTTCATTGCTATCTAACTGTTGTACAAAACTATAGAACTAGTTTATTGTTGCTTCTTGAAAAGATTTGTTCGCGATAATGCGAAAATCGGTCACCGCTGTCATCAAAGGAAAGTCGCGTAGGATTATGATCAAAATGGAAATTTTACTTTGTATAAATTATTCACGTTGTAGGCCGATTGATTCTCTTATTCCGGAACGGAGTGAGAGTTCTCGGCTTGGCGTGGAATCTTTGGAGATTGGTTAGGGGCGGACCACTTCTTCAACAAAGGATCGCGATGTTCTTACGAGTTCTCCAGCCATAGATTGCCCAAAACTAACAAAGCTCCCCAAAGGACTACAGGGTTTCATTGTTAGAAAAACGTTTTGAATTGTGGTCCAACCTAATAGTTGTGAAGTCAAATATTTTCGTGAACCGCGCGTCCGCAGGGTCAGTATGTACGCTTCAACTAGTCTCTCGAATTGCAGCCAGTTATTTTCTCCCTCGTTTCTTCATCTCCGTTGCATTGTATTCACCTTACTCGTCGTTGTCGCTAACTATACCCCCTTCTACTTACGCTTGTATATAGTCCTATTTATGAAGGCTCGACCTGAGCGTAGAATTGTAATGCCTTGCGTTGATGTGAAACCTCATTCTTCTTTCCCTTAGATTTCCATGACGCAGTAATATGAAAGCTGGTTGCTAGTCTCTACATAGTGGCTCGCTTATGCCCTTGTCATGGAGTGCTTTCATTTATTGCCTGCAGATTTTGTCTGAGGTGATAAATGATAAAATGATGTCAGTGATTGGGAGCAGGGGTGTGCGCTAATGAAAAATATTTTTTTCGTTAAGCGTTAATCGTTAATTTTCGAAAAAAAAACCGCGGTAACCCGTTAATGTGTTGATACGTTAGTTTTGCATTTGGTTGAAAATATAAAAAGAAGAACATTACCACAGCAAAAGTCAATAAACTATCAGTGCCGTACAGGGTTCAGCGCGGGTTTGGGCCCTACAGGTGGGTCTGAGCTCCAGAGGAATGAAAGGACTCCGGAGGTATCTGACATCCGGAGGAGGACCGATTGGGCAATTATGTGTGTGAGTGAAAACCACCAGGGACGTTTTTTTCACATGGGATTCAAATTGCAATGCGATTCGACTGAAAAGCTGTTTGATCTGAGTTACGAGTGACGGTGTTGAATTAGGAACTTTAGGGTGAAGTCATATTAAAGGTGTTCCCAAGATGATAGTCAAGACATTTGAATCCTCAAAGTAAGTGCTTAATGCAATCGCCTACTAAATGCTAAATGATTTCGATGAGTCACGAGAGTTGATACTTGAGTAGAGTGTGATCGATTTACCCTGTACACAAGCTTTCCTCGTCTATGATGGAGGCTGGTGTGGTCCCACTTAAAGTCGACAATTTTGAAAGCTAGGAGTCACAGGAGTAGGATAGTTGAGTCCAGCGCGGTCGATTTACTCTGTATGCAAGGCTTTACCATCTCAGAGCAACGCCGAAGAACGCTACATTGATAGAGGAAGAAGGCGAAAAAAAACGTCCAAATTCACAAATCTGAACTAGGGTTTCGAAAGAGCAGTGACTAAGTTTTAAATAAGGTACCCGAAAAAGATCCTAGCCTAAATAAACAACACTCTGTACCCTATCGTTTAAAGCCTACCGTGTCTCTGGAGAGTGTCCTTAGAGAAAATTTTCCTGGGTGTAGGTTCTGCGTCAATATTCGCGTTTTCTCAGCGCTTACTTTGCCAGGTGTAGGCCCAGCTGTGGGCCCACAGTGCATTTTACAGATGAAAGCACAACAGATGATTTTTTTCTCAAATGCGCTGTCCGGAGTGCAGAAGGTTCCAAACAGTAGAGTATAAGGTCTAGATTTTCAAAGCCAAAATTTTAAAAAGATAACTCAATTACTACCTAACCTATAACCTTTTAGAAAACCTACTTTTTTGAGGACTTCAGCGCCGATCTCGAACGGTAAAAATTTGTATGCAGGGTAACTCAACCACTGTAAAAACTGGAACCTTTTAGAAAACCTACTTTTTAAACTGTTTGAACACATCAGCTCTAGGTGGGAGGGGGGGGGGGTGGGGTAGAACACGGTCAAAAATTGACCTCCACACGCTCTTAAGGGGGACGAAAAAAGTGGCATTTGAGTGGGGGTCTGAGCACAATCGGCCGACCCGCATCTCGTGTAGTAGCCTGGTTCCATAATTCCACAACAATTAACAAACTATAAACTAACGTGATTTCAAGACATTTTCGTTAAGCGTTAATCTTTAATGTTCGAGAAAAAAACGCGTTAACCCATTAATGCGTTAACACGCAACGTTATGACGCACAGCCCTGATTGGGAGTATTGGAGTGGTTTCGTAATGTGTTTTCAAAGATGTAGCCCCCAGCTGATTTGTGTCTCAAACGTGAGCTATGCAAAATAACCTCTTTAGGTGACTACCACCACATTTTGCGTGCATTTATGGGCTCTTAACTTTCAGGACAATCAATGTAGGATTGAAACCCGCGTTCAACCCTACCAAAAAAAAATTCTTTAAGCAAGTTCCTCCGCTCATCTCGCTCTTATTTATTAGCTGGCAGCTGTGGTCCACCTCTATGGAAAAGTGTTGCTACCTGTCATTAGTGAAACGATTAACCTTCTGAGGGCTATTTTCGTGTTCCAACGTCCGACATAATGCTATCACTTCCAGTGCTCATCACTAGGCTCATCGCTGTGGTTTTCATTAATAATCACGATAATCTGTACAGGTAAAAGCACTGAGAAAGAAATGTGAGAAACAACTAAAGGATAGACATCATTAAAAGTTTGATTAGAAATAGAAAAACGTCTGTCAAGAGAACGTCTATCTGAAGAACACACAAACGGGACGTGACCATGAGCTTAGCGGGGCAAAATTTGCTAAAGAATAACAGGAAATAGAAATAATCCAACCGCATATCGACTTGGCGCAAACGCGCTTCAATCGAACAATTCTGCGCGCGTCCAACGGACTTGATCCTGGCACGATTCTCTGTACCGTGCGGGGGATTTCGAGCGTTCGCCATGCAGTAGCCCACCTCCTCGGCAGTTCTCAGCTGCTTTTCCGGATTTCCCCCTTGATTTTTTAAACAAACTATCGCTATTAGCTCCATTGTTTCCTTCTTTAGTGTTCTGATTTCTGGCTTATTGCTCGGATCGACAAGTTCTATATTTCCTACACTATGTTCTAGCCTTTACTTCAAAAAGTAAGCCGGGTGGGTGACCGCGCGACGCGGTTGAAGCAGATCGTTGAAGAGTCTCCCTAGTCCCGCTGACGACTTTTTATTTATTGTTTGGAGTTCTCCGTAGAGTATGTAGTCCAATCGGTCATAAAATATCAAAAGGAAAGCTAAAAAGTGAGAAAGTTCAGTTGCGATCTATATCTCAAGCGCGCGATACAGTCGCCCTCCCGGCTTTTTTTTGAAGATAGGCTATGTTTTTTTTTCGTTTGGCGCTTTAGTTTTTTTTGGTTTGTCGTTCTGTTTTGATTGATTCTGTTTTTTTTTGTTTTGATTCTTTGATGTTTCCTTTCGTACTTTGTATCATCTTTTTTGCTGTGTTTTGTGTTTCACTGTTCTTTTGTTTTGTTAATTTTTTTTCTGCGATTTCTACTGTTTTCTGTTGTTCCAATCTGTTTCCCAGCTTTGTTGTGCTGTGTTTTTGTTCTGTTTTTTCTCTCTATATTGATTTTTGTTAACTTTTCTCGTTGGTTTTGTGCTTGGTGAATATTCATTTTTATGTTCTTGACATTTGGCTAGTTTTTTTACATCGTTCTAGCTGGTTCTATGTCGTTTTAAATGCTTTACATATCGTTGCTCGATTTTCGGGGTTGAAAAATAATTTGTTCGAGACAATTTCGAAGAGAAAAGAACTACGAACAAAAAAAGTTATCACAGAGGTAGAGCGGAAGAATTCCGAATTTTCTTTATGGAGATAGTTCTTTAGAAGTGGATTTGTCTGAGCTTCGAGAAAGACTTCGAAAGTTTCAAAAGTGCCGCTAGCGACAATGGCTGCATGGCTGCCGCATCCTGCTCCGACAAGAAGATAGACAACTCGCAAGTGCACTGGAGCTAAATGTTTTGTTTTTCAGCGACTACAGTTAAAATGCGTAGCCGTCCGGAGGCCTGATCCCTCCCAGAGCCGTCTTTCGGGAGCTCCGAAGATGGAAACTGTCCCAACGCTTCCGTCTTGAAGACGGAGTCGAACGCGGTCGTTAAGCCGGAGCAGAACGCGGTCGTTAAGTCGGAACTCGACCCCGTCGTAGAGATGGCAACGACCAGAGTCCGTAAAGAAAAGCAGTGAGACCTGTCATTTATGGTAGCTTAACGGCCCTCTTTAGAGCCACGTTTCTAAAGTGAATCGGATCTTCAACAGGTAGCGGCAGCCATCTGACCTTAACAGGCTTCAGATTTAGTTGGATTCTAGCTAATGGTGGTTATTTAGGAGCGCCAAACAACGACGTGAGTTCGTTTTACGGTTTTTAAAGAATTGTAGGGTTTACGGCTTTCGAAGGTTTGCAGCAGATTTTTGGAATAATAGTTCTCGAATTTAGGAAAGCTTAATATCATGTTTTCAAAAATAGACACGTGGATAAACCATAGAACGTAATCGAGCTTGTATGGCCAACCCGAGAATCACTGAGCAACTTCGCCGTTTTTAGAGAGTGGCTTCTAGTTACGTCTCCTTACATTGCTGTTCCTGTGCTATTGGTTGCATCATAACGTCTACTGTTATTGGTATGCTGCTATCGACGTGGTATACCACTATCGACTCTGTCGGCATAGTGCCGATCAGACAAATAGGTTTCTCAATAATCCGTGGTAGATCAAAGATAATTGTTGTGCCAGTGAATAAACTACGGCGTGTTCCCAGGAGCACTTCTGGGTTATCCTCACAGGCTTCCAATTCTAATAACGTTGCGGCTGGAGCTGTCAGCCAGGACAATTCTCCGGATATTTCCGGACCGTCAGCGATGAGGGAAGTGAATACTAATCCTTCTGCCGGCCACATTATCAATGTATCACTATCACTCTCTGCGGATTTTTCCGAGGCTATCGGGAACGACAATAGGGCCTACAACATTATCTTAGCGGATAAGAAGAAGCTGCACAAGGCCTTTCTGCATCAGATTGCCAAATAAACGTGAAAGAGAAGCCTGCAAAAATTTTAGGCATTCGGGACGTTGAGTGTTCACGGGACGGGTAAGCCTGACCCTTTACGTCCACGGCTGGTGAGAGTGGTTCTCCCGACCACCTCCCTCTGGCGCCTAGCCCTTCCACAAGCTCTGTTCCTCCGTGGTTCTGATTTCCCCGATGTCTTCATACGACGATTTATGACAAATTAGGAGAGAGATGGAACTACCAGCTTCGCCACCAGGCAGAAGAGCTAAATAAGGGAGAGCTGAATCGTGACTGGGTAGTTCACGCCAAAAACCACTCAGGTTCCCAAACTGTCAAGCAAGGGGTCGCGAAACTCGCGACGCTTCGGCTTCACTTCTGGCTGTGCACGTCGATGAAATTTGGCTGCACAGGGCCTAGGGCTCGGATTTGTCGGGCCGAGTTGTGGAAGGAATAAAATTCTAGTAACTAGAATTGTTGCGCGTGTTTCGTCACCAAACCCACAGTTTTAGCTACTTTCAGAGCAAGCTCCTTTCCATGGTTTTCTCAGCAAATTTATCCGAGCGCAACCACTGCCTTGGCAAGCAACGCATGCGCAGAAAACTGGTGGTTGTTTGTTCCCTGTCCTAATATTGATTTCCCAAATGTTTTTGTGTGGCGCGCCCTGAATGCAGATGGTTTAGTAATCAAGATGTCTTCCAGAAACATGAAAAACTGGAAATTAGGTATGCGCTAAGTTATGCGATGCAGCCGATTCCAATTCAGCTCGTGAACAATAAAAGACGTGCACCTACGCTCTAGTATTGAGGTTCATCACATAATCGTAGGAATCAAGGGGTTGGTCGAAACTCTGCGATAATGTGCCGGTTGGAGCAGTGCCACCAGCGTTGTTCACCTAAAGGAACCCTAGATATCCTTGATCTGGTAAACAACAAGCTGATGTGAGTTAAAGGCAGTAGTCGCGATAAAAAATATTGTGGGAAAAAACTTCAAAAACAGCTTGATACATCAATGGCTATAAGACCACGAAGGTTACGCAGCGAGAAACGAGCCTTAAAATAGAGGTATTAGGATCCTAAATTGTCAATTCGTGCACACGTGCACAGCTCCGCCCAAAAAGATAGCAGTCTCATGCTGAGCTGTCAAAAATCTTTGACGTTCAGAACCAGAAATAACTGCAAATTAAGCTAATGAAAACAGTTTAGCAATGAAAGCAACCCCTTCATTCAATGTTTGACTCGACGAGGACAGGAATGTTTGAGCAGGTCAGTCCGAAAGCAATTTTCCATTGATTGAATTCCAATTTCAACCCAGCTGATGCTTCTGATATTAGAGATCATCGATGCCGACGATGCGGAGATGACAATAGTGCTCGTCCAACATCAAAAGAGGAAATTTAATGCTTCAAATTTGACTCAAAACAGGGGCTTTTTTCGCAAATTTTTCCTGTACCACCTACTACTCTGAATCCAGAGAAGGGTTTGAAGAGGAAAAGAAGGCATTCATATTTTATCGCGACCACTGCCTCTGAGCACATACTGCTAAGCAGGAAGATGCTTGCTTGTGAAGAATCCTACTTTTGCTACGCCTACAAGGAATTATAATGACCACTTACCAGAATGTCAATTTTCCCAAATTTCTCGATTGTATTCTCGACAAGTTTCTTCTGAATCTCTTCTTCTGTGAGGTCTCCTCTGATGACCAGGATGTCCGCGTCCTTCGCTCCAACAAGTTGCATTTCCTTCTTCGTAGTCTACAAAACAGAAACGATTGAAAATTCAAAAGTTCAGTAATGTGTAGCTCATTATCTCTAACCACAAGAGCTTCCTGGCTTCGACCAGTAATAGTTACTTTCGCTCCTTCCTCTGCAAAAAGCACTGCGGAAGCACGTCCGATGCCATTGCTCGAACCTTAGAATATCATTGAACAGTACCACTTGTACGTATGTGAATAAAGTCCCCACAACCCGCAATCCACCATGTCAATTCAATAGACAGCTTGTCAAGGGGGCCATACATAGTTTTAGATTAAAACGCGCTCCGCAGCGCTTTCTCGCGTTTTATTCGCTCCTTTTTGATAACTCTCTTCAAACTCGAGAGAAAAAATTGTATCTTCCCCGATCCATTCACGAAACATGCTGGCACGCTTTAGCCTTGCTAGTACATTCAGAAAGCTGGAGTTGAACGAGTGTACCTCAAACTATCACATTCGGGCAATAAGCGCTTGTAAGCTCAGTGCACACTTACAAGAGGTTCGAGATCTTCATGTGATTGTAAAGCTCACATCTCTCACATAACACTTGCCCGCCCCTAAATTTCAAAATCTGCAACTTGTGAAGATACAACATCGTGTATGTATATTTAATATAAAATATATAGAATAGGATCAAGGACGTTGTACTGTATGCTCAATCAGACCGGACATATAAAGTTGTACAGGTTATCTGTAGCCTAGACACCTCCTTCAACCCTGCCGCTAGAGATCATATCCTATGGGTAACGTATTGAGACTATTGGGTTAGCATACTAAGCGCCGCTTCAGGTTACAGATGCTATACTGCTCGAGGCGCGGTATACCCTCTGAACATGTCTCTAATTACAGCCACAATTTTATTGTTTGTTTGTGGAGCCGCCTCCCAATTCTGTTTAAGAGACGGATTTGTAGTGTGTTATTCCTCGCTGGGTGTTAAGAATAAATCTCTCAGGCACGCTAGGCCAGCATACCAAAGACCACCAAGCAATTAATCGAGGTACAAAAGGAAGCTAATGGCCCTTCCTCACAAGAGAACCAGGCTTTAATTTACTGTCCTTGAACGACTGAAGCATTCGGTTTCTAAAATAGGCTGATCCTATGTTCGGGTTAACGCTTCATGACCCCCAAGAGGAGTGAGGAAGCTTTCAAGCCATCGTGAATTAAATTACAAAGGTATAAAAACTAAAACGCGAGAAAGCGCCGCAAAATTGGGGGTCGCACCGCCGGATTTTTTCGACTCTCATTTTTTTCGGTTTTACCTCAGCTTCACCACAGAATGTTTCTTACACAATCACGAGTTGTTCAGACTTGTTTGTCATTCTCTGGCTACCTAAATTCTCGTCAAAACTGCAATTGTCCAAATAGCGTGCAAAAAAGGTTTTAGGGGGCCTTCCAGTGTCATATGCATCTCTCTCACGGGCCGTAACTCAGTGGTTCGCCAAGACAGACCCAATAATGAAGTAGAAAAAAAGTAAAGCCGTTCATGTAGAGTGAGAAATAGCTAGAATTGCCCGTTCAAAAAGTTGCGTAAAAGGTTTTTTTTAAATTAATTTTTCAGCCTTGGCTTTCAATTCTAGAGGGCGGCAGTCGGGCGAAAGATGCATGTGTTCAATGGGCATCGAAAACTACATTAGCTGGATTTTTTTCTAATTTTTCTTGTGATTTTCTACCTCATCATGTGCTGGAAACATGGCGAGGTGTTGAATCTCAAAAAAAAAAGAAAAAATCCAGCTGATGTAGTTTTCGATAAGCAATTAGTTGATGCATTTTTTGCCCGACTTCCGCCCTCCAGAAGTCAAAACTAAAGCCGCAAAGCCTATTCGGAAAATCTGCTTTTTACCACCACTTTTTTCTAACCATTCTGTTATAAGATCACAATGATAACAATTCAGTGATAACAAACAAGTAACTGAAAATGATTTTTGAGGCCATTCGTTTGAAGGATGGCTAGAAATGGGGTTGGGGAGGGATGGTGCTCCTCAACATTACATAGGTAGCACACGCACTAGCTGTAAATGTATGAGATCGTGTGGTGGCTCTGGCCGCAGGATAAGATTTTTTTATGTTTCCTCCTCTAGTTCTCGACGTAGTAAGTTCATAAAACCACGAGCAGTTGATTCCACAAGTGTGAGAGACATCCTTGTAAAGTCTGTTTTAAGCCATGTTTTGACTGCACCTGGTCGCTGCGGCCACGCGAAGGACATCTGTTCCTTTTTCATCGCGCGTAATGAAAGAGTGGTCCAATTGTGATCGCTTCGTGGCGCACGTCCTACATCGCTGTGTAGTGGCGACGAAATCCTCTCTTACTACCTCGCTGTTGGAGGAGCGACTCTCGATTGTCGCTAAACATCGCTCCATCGCTGCGATTATGGCGGCGATGGAGCGATTGCCAGCGAATGACACGTTTCGTCTGGTGAACGTTGACCCTTTCACTGACAAGATCAGTAATTACGAGTCGAAATGTGTTATTGATGGCGATGGAGCGATTGCCAGCGAATGACACGTTTCGTCTGGTGAACGTTGACCCTCTCACTGACAAGATCAGTATTACAAGTCGAAATGTGTTATTGATGATTACCAGCCATTAATTGCACTGATAGATTGAATTTCTTCGATCATCTGTGAGGCTATGCACTATGAACAAAATCGCTGCCACTGCCAGATTGCTGCAGCAGCGGGTGCAAAATCGCTGCGATGGAAAGCAGCAGCGATGCAGTCAAAACTTGGCTTTACCGAACCGCCGAGTTGGGGCAAATCAACAAAGTGGGTGGCTCCAGAAGGCCTTCAAAAACTATTTTCCGCTGTTTGAAACTTGCAACTTTGAAGAGCATTTGTCTCCTGCAAAGTGGGCTGGGCCTACCTAAAATCAAGAGCGGTCATTGTTAGGGAGGGGGCGCGAAACTCTGCTACGAGTGGAGAGGTCGCAAAAACGAACGCACTTTGTCCAATGGGTTACTTCACCCTGGTGACGCCGCGCTCGTTTGTGGCCACCGTAATTACATGAGCGACAATCGTATTCTTGAGTAAGGTGATTGAGCCAAGTAAAAACTCTGAGAAATCTCTGGTGAGCTCTGAAATTCGATTATCATCAGCAGCGGAGCGGTGGGCCTCGATGAAATGTGAAACATTACTGGCGATAAGAATTTGCCGACGGAGAAGCGACGGCATCTTGTTGTGACAGTCTAAATCAAGAGCTCTGTTGAAATGCACCAGAACTTACCTGTTACAATGACAACTTTGCCTTCGAAACGTCCAACCATGATTGCTGAAAGAATCACACTGGTATTTCAATTGTGCCTAACACTCGGGTTCAGAACATTATTCAGTTCGTCTATCCATCATGGCTTTTCTTGATTTTTCCATTAGGCTTCACAAAACCAAATTTCGAAAGTTTCAGCTAACAGCGTCGATAGAGTCACTTGAAGACACTGGTCACTATAATCTTCACGCAGTGTACACGATGAAAACATTCACTGTAGAAGGTTGGCGCAAACTCGGTGCCATATGCTATAACATAGGTGCACCGAGTGTGCGTCAACCTTCAACAGTGAACGCGAAGTTTCTTCACGATCCATGCCGATGTTATGATTGTCTAGTTTTTCCTAGTTAAAGCCAGTGGTCGCGAAGAAAAAAAGTTGTTGAGAAAACCATACAAATTGGTTTGGTTCCCAAACGGTTGAAAGTCCATGACGGTTACGGGGCAAGAAACGGGATAAAATAAGAGTTATCAAGTCTTAATTGCACACGTGCATTGCATTCGTGCACATATGCACAGATCCAAACGAAAAGATCGAAGTCTCGTGTGTGTATAGTCAAAATTCATGGACATTCACAGACAGAAATAAATGCGATTTCAGGTGATGAAAACTGTTGAACAATCTCAACAAGCACTCCAGTCAACGTTTAACTATATGAGAATAGAAATATTCAAACAGGCAAGTCCCAAGGCCACTAAATTGCAATTTCAAACCAGCTGATGTTCTTGATACTAGAGATCATCGGTGCCAATGATATGGAGTGGGCTCGTCCGCCATCAAAAGACCGGAAAGTTAATGCCGAAAATTCAGCCCAAAGTTGGTTCTTTTTCGCATTTTCTCGTATAGGTCCTACAACTCCGAACCCAGAAAAAAGTTTGGAGACGTAAAGAAGACAAGCATATTCAATGGTGACCACTGCCTTAAGTCTTTCTTTGGTTTGCAGCAGTATGTTCTAGAGGAAAAAACCACGGAGAAAGCCTCATTCGAAGTTCATATAGCAATCCAAAATCGATTTTTTCTTTGCTGGTTCACGACCCTAGTGATGTTTTGTAGTATCAGGGGTCATCAACAGACTCAAAACTGATGATCAGTAATTGACGTCTGCTCGTCGACTTGGGTTTAGTTGACACTACAACTTTTGTTTGTTTATGTCAAAAATGTTTTTGTATACTCTTAAACTACTTTATTAGTTGCTGCGCACGTCGCAGAATTTTGAGCAGGCAAAGCAGCAAATTCCACTTCCTATGGGCGGCCCTGTGCACCTGCGCTCGGATTGACATCTTTGTGCCTTAATAACTCTATTCTTAGCGCATTTGTCGCCGCGGAACCTTCGCAGCTCCTCAATTGTTTTCGAATAAAACAGATTTTCGCAGTGTTCTCAAGTACTTTTTTCATCGTGAACACTGCTTTGAACGATTCTTTGGTTTCAGGATAGAGCTGAAATGACGAAGAAATTGGGAAAGACGTGTGAGAAGTTCATGAAAAGCTGTTTTATCACAGCGCTTCTTTACTCGTAAAGGATCAGTTTGATGTGACAATGGAATCTTTTGTGAACCCGTGCTCTGGAATGCTCTACTCTCTATGACTCCGTTCTTTCTTTTGAGTCCTAACTAGTCACAACCACTAAGCTGTGAGAGTTTCTCTCCCGGTATCGCAATGAAAAATCAAGCGCAGATCGAGTACAGTAGAAAAATGTCGTCTCTGCCCAGTCTTGAGGCAAAATAGGGCATACGATATATTTATGTAGACGGCATTATGGTGGCCTAGACGGCGCTAAAGTATCAACTTTGGGGCTAGTGAAGTATTTACTGCCAATGGAAGAAGGAGCACAAAAAGGAAATCTTATGTAGAATGTTACCGACAAAGCACCAAAATTTTGGGAAGGAGTGAGGCTTTCTATGGTGATGGAGAAGAGGTTTCGGTCTGGCTGAGTTGCTTCGTCGCGCAAACTGTTGTGCTTTGTGACACCTTTTAGACGAACTCTAATCTACGAGCACAGCGATTAGCTGATAAGGAGGGTCTTTTCGACAGGCGCCGAGAACAAGAAACTCCTCTTGATAACTGATAATATTCTGTTCAGAGCGCCTGACTTCCGCATATACATATCATAACTCACAAATCTGAGTTCATGTCAAACCAAACCTCACGACAGCTTGAGTCTCCAAATATCACAATGCGAAGAGAATTAATTTTTATTTTAGAAAGATTTATTGTATCAGGGAAGTTCGAGAGCTGAGGAGCGAATCGGAGGTACTAGTCAGCGCACCACAACAGAGTGTTCTGGTTATGTCGACTGTAAAGTAAAATTTTTAATGAGCACAGCGTGTTGATCCTCAAAAGATGTTAGTGGCTGTACTTTCATAGACTTTAATTTTCATCCTTTTGGTTTGTACGGCATGAAGCTACTAGCTCCATGGTCTTGCGACCAAGCTGATCTCTGAAACCGTAGGGCTACTTCTGTGCTCTAACATATTTTGGAGATAAATGGGAAGCACTTAACGTGTTGCACATTTTTGCTTTAGAGGCACAAAAGGGTTGGAAATGTCCAGGCATTGCGCGACTATTTCGGGTATTCTTCGACTTCTGCTTATTTATCCTTTCGCAGGCTCTCTAGCATAAGTGAGCACGTGGCGCGACTGCACGTAGCAGGTGAGGCTCGATCGCGTGGCCCACTACGGCGGTGTCAGAGTTCACGAACATCGCCGGAGTCAGCAATCGCATACTCATTCACCTCACAGGGAGACCCGTAGAAGAGTGTTAAGACGATAAAAAATACAAGTTGTTTTTAGACTCATCTGGATTGGGCTGAATTTCGCAACTTTCTTCGCACTAAAAACGGTGCCTTCCCAAAGATAATGAGAATCTGGAGAAAAGAGCCATCAACAGTAGTATTCCGTAAGGCTTGCGCAGATTTTTCAATAAGAAACCTGGAAAATCATGCAAGATTGCCTACCTGAAGAACGATGATGGCCTGGCCATTGCGGACTCGGACAAAGCTAATTTGTTAGCAGACAAGTTCTGCGAGGTTTATGGTGGGATGAGAGATTCTCTTCCATCTTTTTGCCCAGTAGTCGAGTTTCCAATGAATAGTTGTCCCTTTTTTGAAGGTGACGTTATTTTTGACATTCTTCGAGAGTTGCCTATGTCTACGTCAGTAACTTCAGATTTCATACCGACATTTTTTGTGAGAAGTGTTGCGCACGTAATTGCTATTCCTCTGGCTTATCTGTTCAATCAGGCCCTCTGATATTCGGGAGTGCCGCAAAGGTGGAAACAGTATTTTGTCATCCCTTTAATTAAGAGAGGACCTTCGCAAGTTGTTGATAACTACAGGACAAAGAGTATCACCTCAATTCTCTGAAGAATATTTGAAAAGATCTTAAAGAAGCACATAGTAGATCACTTAGAGAAAGATTTAATCATTCCTGGAATTTAACATGGTGTTGTGGCAGGGAAGTCGGTCGAGACCGATTTACTCGAGTGCATTAATGATCGGAGCGATTGCTTGGAAGAAAGGAACGCTTGTGATATAATTTATTTCGATTTTTCAAAGGTCTTCGACAGGGTAAATTAGGCTACGCTTATGCTGAAGCTCGAGAAGTTGAGATTCTATCCGTTAGTATGTGGTTGGATAGAAAATTACCTCAGAGTCCGTAGTTTCTAGGTTGAAGTTGGGTCCAGCTTTTCTTCCAGCCGATTGTTCAAGAGCGGAGTTCCTCAAGGTGGCTTTTTATCTCCCAACCTGTTCACCGTCTTCACAGCCGAACTTCTCAGGCTATTGGAAAGTACTGGTGTCACTTCTAAGCTGTTTGCTGATGATGTTATGATGTGGTTGAGTTATCTGGTGACGTGCAGAGTATGCAAGCTGCTCTTTATATTATACGAAAATGGTCTGAAGCTTGGAGTTCGCCACTTTCTCCCGATAAAACACCGCATGAGAGTGGGCGATTCCACTCTACCAGCCAACTACATTCTTGACGACCATGCACCTTCCACTGTGGCGGAAGTAAAGGGTTTAGATTTTCGGTATATTAAGGAACTTGATTTCTCAACTCATTATAAGGTCATCCATAGCAAAGCTTCATTACGTACCTGACATATTTTCAATGGCTTATCGACCTGTGATGAGAACGTGTTGTCGCGTGCGTGTAAAGTTTATGTTAGACCTATGATGGAGTCAGGAACCTCAGTATTTTGCCCTAAAAAAAAAGATATCCGACTTTTGAAAACAATGCAAAATAGCTTTACTCGCGAAGTTCATTTGAGATTGATTTCGTTTCTCTTTTCACTCGGTTCCATGAGAAGGAATCAAGAATTATTCCGGCACTCCCTCGAATCTCGGCGTAAACCAATCAATGTATGCGTAGTCTTTAAAGGTAGTGGTCGCGATGAAAAACTTTATCTTAAAAACTATAAAAATCTGCTTAGATGGAAAACAGCTGAAAAACTATGAAGGTAGCGCGGTGAAGAACGGGCTAGAATTAGAGTTTCTAGGGCCCAAAGATGCTAGTTCGTGCACACGTGCACAGCACCGCAAAAAAAAGATCGCAGCCTCATGCCGAGCAGTCAAAAATCATCGACATTCAGAGGAAGTAATAAATGCAAATTTACCTAATAAAAACAGTTGAACAATGAAGGCAAGCACTTCTGTCAATGTTTTTGACTAGATGTGTGCATAAATTGGAAGGTTCATTGATTGAAATTCAATTTCAAGCCAGCTGATGTTCTTGATATAAGAGGTCATCGATACCGATGATGTGGAGTGGGCTCGTCCACCATCAGAAGACGAGAAAGTTTAAGGTTGAAATTCGGCCTGAATCAACGGTTTTTTCGCAATTTTTTCTCATAGGTCCTACTACTCTAAACCCAGAAAAGGGTTTAGAGAAGAAAAGAAAACAAGCATAATTTATCGCGACCACTGCCTTTAAGATTCTGAGTGGGATGATAAAAACTGACAAATTGAAATTCTTTAAAATCATTGCTTCTAAAACATGGGGTAACTCAAGAAAAACTTCTTATGAAGTTCCAAAAATTAACCTTAGATTAAACAGCTTTGCCTGTAGAGCTGATTCTGCTCTTGCTTCCTTGAATCTAGACGTTCTTTCAGTGCCCTACTCTTTTCTACCATTCAAACGAAAAGCCTTGAACATTGTGCTCACATGATAATTGCATCACTTTGCTTTTTCTAGCGCTTGTATGGTTGTATGATTTAACGTTTATCACGTCTACTTTAGGTAGCGTAATAATAAATATATGAAAGTCAGATGACCTCGAAGGCACATAAGAGCGGAAAACCAATATCCATTAGTCTCCAGGTTCTCCTTTCTTCGAACCTCGGCATTATTCAATATTTTTGATTGCTCTTATGCCAAACGAGGTTGTTTGATGGAATGATTAATCCTCGGCCTGACGTTTCGACTGACGTCTTCTTCAGAGGACTAAAAGAGTGCTTCGAGCATTATATTATTTGTGATTTACCCTATCAAGCGCCTCCTCCTCGCCAGCAGTTCTGAGTTGCTGTGAGGAGCCACACAGACGCGCCCAAATAGGATCAGACCAACCCACCACGTCACTCCACCGTTGAGCGGGGCTCCGCCACTACCGTTGTGAGTAGATCAGTGTGCGCGAATGAATGCCTCTGTGAGTCTGATGGTGGCTATAGCTCACAGTGCTGTGCAAATGGCAAGAGATCACTCGTGATTGCGGGACGCTCAGATCTGTTATTCATCAACGGGTCATTTGCATGTATCCATAGGGCCTCTAATGACTTTCTCGCTGATATTTCGCGTTCACAAGCGAGAATCCTACAAGCCACATCGTAATCGGCACCGTTGTGCTCCTCCACTTTATGTCTCCCGAGCGGTGTTCGCGGATCGTTGCGCCTTTTCCCTGCCAGTTGTTCCTTTAAACGTACCGCTAATGATCTTCCAGTTTCTCCTATGTATACTGCATTGCATGTTCGGCATTTTATTTCGTATATCACCCCAACCTGACTGCAGTCACCAATTTTTCCGTTAGGACAAATGATGCAGTTCTCCGAGATGCAGGTTGTATCATACATTCTGTTTCTCACCAACTGACGCTTGAAGTTACTGTTTGGGATGTTTACTAGAACAACATCCTGGTCAAGTTGGGCACGGGCGATGCATTGTCGGATAGCATAGGATGCTGTATCAGAGAAAAACGGAATGCATAGCGGTATTTTGCCTTGATGTTGATTTGCCGGTTGTTCATTGCGAGATCTGTGCTGATACTGCGGTATCAAATAACCATTCATCAATGCTATATTTGAAGCCATTCTGCGAGACTCCTGCCGCTCTGCTTCACCCGTGCACACCCTCCTAGCCGTATTGAACATATTCCTGACGACGGCGAATTTCATGGCTCTTGGGTGAGAAGAGGTGGCATGAATCAGAATATTCTTAGAGCTGGGCTTCCTATACCACTTGACGTTAAATGCGCCATTAGTTATCCTCACTTGGGTATTAAGATAAGGCAGCCAACCTTCTCGAGGCGTCTCTCTTGTAAGCCTGGGGCGGTAGTAAACTAGACAGAACTCAGAGTTCAGAACCATGATAATGTCAGAGTTACGAGGAGGAATTGATGTTCGAGACATCGTTGTTACCCTCAATCTTACTGGGAACTGCCGCACACATAATTGTTTGCAAAACTTACACCCCCCTGGGAGGCGATCTCACAAGTTCTGTTTCAATGGCAGCGATACATCTCTTTGCACCGTGCTCCGTTGTTTACAATGTACGCAAGATGATTGACATCCTAAAGTGTTGCACATGCATGTTAAAAAGAGGTTGCGCGCGGAATCGAACCACTGACCGTGCCGACAGCAGCAGGGCGACATTGCGCTACACCACCCAGCGACGAAGGGGTTGGCTACTGGGGTCGTATACGTTGACATTTAAAATGGGGACATGCCAACGTATAAGTCTCTCCCATCACGTAGCTGCTCATTGTAACCAAGTTTTGTGGCGATAGCGACTGACAGGATAGCCTAACCCTTTTAGAAACCTTCATGCATACAATCCCTGATAGGCTCCCCTGGGTTCTTTACCCGTCGTTCATGTACACCAACCGTCGCAACTTACAAGAAAAATATTAGCTCTTGCAGCGACGAGAGCTAAAATCAGTTTTTGATAAGCGTGCACTCTTCCTTCTTCAGTCCACGTTGTGTTCCGTATATAATGAAAGTCACATTTTCTGGTCAGATATGATATTGGTGCTTTCATTGACCGATCCGTTCAGCTAATTGTTTTTCCTCTATTTGTTCTCTCTTTCTCTAGTTTGATGTTCTGTGTTCCCCCATTTTTCTTGATAATGTTTTTGGATTTAACTAAAATTGTGGTGCGCGCGAAGCGCGCACCAGATTTGGCTTTAACTCGCCCATGCGCAACTCTGCGAATCCGGAATCAGCGTTCAGAGTAACTGTGGAGATGCGGTTCTTTCTCCTTTGGAAAGAGCGTAAAAAGTTGGTGTATGTACCAAAAAATGGTTTGGAATGGTTTCTTGGCGCGCGAGAAAAATGGCGAAAACCACGTGATTTTGGTCGAGAAACTGTTAATCTCCTTTTTTTCAGACGGCGTTCACGATCTTGTGTAACCAGTTAAAATTGAGCTAGGAAGCTATTTTTTTGGCAGGAGGCTGGAAATGGATGCAGCTAGCTCCTATTCAATTTTGGAGTTGAAAACTCAATTTTAGCGGAACCCCAATTTTGAGGGTCAAGACGGGTAAAAACATGTAAACATGTTATTGCAAACCATCCGACGTTCCCTGAACTTCGAAAATGAGCTAGTGAAAATCAACACAGCTAATGATAGGCTTCCGGCCAAGATTGTTCTCTATTTGAGATGGATGGTGTAAATAGGACTTGAGGAGTGCGCAGGGCGCCGCAGAAAGAGACGATTATAATTCGCTATCGGCACAAGATTCTCACTCAGGTATTATCCTGTTAAAGTTGGGCTCTGGCCTATTGAGGCAAGTTAAAACCTGTTTTACATGTACTATGTCAAGACGTGTATGAACATAGACATGTTTAGAGAAATGTATTAACAATGTTGCTGGTATAAAAGACTCCTCATCTCACCGTGTGCCTCAGTCGGCTCTTCGGAGCCAGACCTGGAAGGTGGCCTCAGTCACTTTCCAGAAGATCCACCGGATACCGGAGGATAATTTTTGTCGACGAGGGGATAGGCCCACGGCTCAGGGGAGGGGGGGGGAGGTGGTACCCAAGAATGGGCCCATCTCCCCACGGTTTGCAGTGGGGTGGATCCCACTGCGAACAGTGATGGTGGGGTCACCCCCACCTACCGTTAGCATCACAATAGGGATGATCCTTGTGAGATGGTTTCTTGGCACCCGAGAAAGTGGAGAAAAGCAATTGATTTTGGTCGAAAAACTGTTAATCTCCTTTTTATCCAGACGGCATTCACGATCTTGTTGCAACACTCAAAATTTAGCTAGGAAGTGAATTTTTTGGCAGGAGGCTCGAAATGGATGCAGCTAGCTCCTATTCAATGTTGGAGCTGAATGCTCAATTTCAGCGGAACCTCAAAATTGAGGGCCAAGTCGGGTAAAAACATGTAAACGTGTTATTGTAAACCATTCGACGCTCACTGAACTTTAAAAATGAACTAATGAAAATCAACTCAGCTAATGATAGGCTTCTGCCCAGGATTGTTTTCTCCTTGAGACGGTTGGTGTGAATAAAATTTGAGGAGTGCGCAGGGCGCAGCAGAAAGTGCGCGAGCCCTCAGCGGGAATGCGCACGACGCCGTAAAAAGTCTGTGGAACCTCCGTGGGAATGCGCAGGACGCTGTAAAAATGTACGCGACCACAGTGGGAGTGTGCAGGACGCTGTAAAAATGTACGGGACCAAAGTGGGAGTGCACATGACGCCGCAGAAAGTGTGTGGGACCGGAATGAGAGTGCGCCGTACGCCGTAGAAAATGTGCGGGCCCCAGTGGGAGTGCGCAGGACGCTGTAAAAATGTACGGGACCACAGAGGGAGTGTGCAGGACGCTGTAAAAATGTACGAGACCACAGTGGGAGTGCGCAGGACGCCGCAGAAAGTGTGTGGGACCGGAAGGAGAGTGCGCCGTACACCGCAGAAAGTGTGCGGGCCTCAGTGGGAGTGCGCAGGGCGCTGTAAAAATGTACGGGACCACAGTGGAAGTGTGCAGGAAGCCGCAGAAAGTGTGTGCGACCGGAGTGAGAGTGCGCCGGACGCCGTAGAATGTGTGCGGCCCAAAAGTGGGAGTGCACAGGACGCCAAAGAAAGTGTGCGGGACCCCAGTAAGAAAGCTCATGACGCCGCAAAAAGTGTACGGGACCCCACTTGAAGTGCGCACGATGCCGTAAAACGTGTACGGGACCTCGGTAGGAAACAAATGGTCGTTTTTTAATGTCTGCGGGTCACAATTTTTAGGAGTTATAGTCGTCCGACCACACCGATCGGTAATGATTTAATTATTTACCGTAGGCAAAAGCTTTCATAAAAGGTTTTGCTTCTCCAGACTGGGAATCGCTGAGCAAAAATTAGGTCATAAAGGGAACCTTTGGGAAAAATATATGAAATTCCCAAAAGTTTAGCTTCCTGGCAAAAGTAATGATTTGGCAATGTTATAACTACAAGAAATATAGAAGTTAACAAAATAAAATAAAAAAAAACAACTCGAAATATGTTTGAAAATGATTTGGCACAAAATAACCAGAAGCAATGAAAAACTGGGAAATGTAGTGAAATGACCAAAACCGGATTTGGCGGTCATTCATAGGCCAACTTTTGATAAGTATGTAGTGACTGACGAGCGATTACATTTTACAAGATAATCCGTTAACCTTATCAAAGCTAAATCAAGCGCGCAACGGAAACCGTAAAACATTTCATTGAAGCTGTAATACGGAAATCAGCATAGGTCAAGCTATGTGAACGTAACGCTCAAATCCGATGCGCGCTTGATTTAGCTTTGATAAGGTTAACGGATTATCTTATAAAATGTAATCGCTCGTCAGTCACTACATACTTATCAAAAGTTGGCCTATGAATGACCGCCAAATCCGGTTTTGGTCATTTCACTACATTTCCCAGTTTTTCATTGCTTCTGGTTATTTTGTGCCAAATCATTTTCAAACATATTTCGAGTTGTTTTTTTTTATTTTATTTTGTTAAATTCTATATTTCTTGTAGTTATAACATTGCCAAATCATTACTTTTGCCAGGAAGCTAAACTTTTGGGAATTACGAATTGAGTATAATCGGCCGAATATTTCGTCAGAAGAGTAGCTTGCCCAGTATTCCTAAAAGCTCAATTTCGAAGTCTTTTTGGAATTTCAGGTCTGCGTGGCTTCTCCTTTCGTCTGTTTTCATAGGAACTCTACGATTCACTTCTGTTTTGGCCCTAAAGCATTTGTTTTTTTAGCAACTTAAACAAAAAGGAGAAATAAAACACACAAGTTGTCGTTTTCACCTTTGCAAAATCCACATTTCACCAAATCCGAAAGTTGTCGGCAAAAAAATTCAGGAAAGATACACTGGAAGAATAGAACTTCGCAGTTAAGGACGAAATAGCTGATATTCAATTCTCCAGGATAGATGAATAAATTCGGAAAACTGTCCTTCATTGGATTCGGATGAATATTAGGAGAATTCTTGCAATAATCAGAGATTTTTTTCGGAAAAATTCCCAAAGCAATAAGTTCACTTATTTTGTAGGGCAGATTCTTCGACTGCTGAGTGTCCTAAATCCATGCCCCGAGGTTGGCCGAATTTTCGAAAATTGATTATCACGTCTAAACTACATAATAAATCGAATATATCAGCAAGAGTGAGAAATAATTTTATTTTTGGCTGTGTTTATAACGAACGCGTTATTCATATAGATCTTAACTGCGAGATGTTATTCTTCCATGTGTTTTTCTGAAGAAACATAGTTCCAGGATGCTTTTTGAAAGTGGTAATGTATCGATAACGAAGGTGATAATGGCAATGTGTGATTTGTTTTTTCTCAAGATTACGCGAGAAAAAGGAAGGTACAGGGTCACGACAAAAGTGATTAGTAAACTAAAATAAGCAGAGACGAAAGAAAAAAAACAAAGCAAACACAAAATTCAAAAATAATAACTTTAAAACCTCCATTTTAGCGCATTCTGAAGCAGCTATTTCTTTGACAGGTCTCTCGGCCAGTTATAACTATTTTTGGTATGTTCTTCTGGACCAAAAACATTGACAAGAAAAATCGGAAACACAATACAAGAAACCTGGCCAAAAAAAGAGCAATCAGAGGTGGAACAATCAGCTGCTCTGTCCTTCGCTGATCAATCAACGAAGGAAAATATTGCTGTATCGATCGCGTTGTCACTGCACATGGTGAATGGTACGCCAGCAGTTCGGGAATTGACGTGTATTTAGATTGTTCTTGGCTCAACTGCGGCTGCAATAATGATGGATGAAGAACTCCGAGTTGGCGGGTTACGCTAAAAAGTCCTCTCGAGGACTTTTCACCCTAACCCGCCATCGTTGTCTAGTGCACTCCTCAATTGGCGCAGTTTCTCACCGCTGACCTGCGGAGAGCGCCGATTAATTCGCGGACATCAATGTTCGCGATTGAGGGTCTCGAGGGGGGTAACATGATAGTTAACAGGTAATAACATCGAAGTTTAGTTCTAGGATTTCCACAGAAGCTTATTTCGGCCTTGAATGTTAAAACACTGTTTTTTTGTCCTGACTAATAACCTCATAATTGACATCGATGTTAAAAGTCTTGGGTAACATCGTAGTTTGGCTGGTTTACTACCACCCCTGATGTTTTGAGACTGCACATTCATTATCCGGAAGCACTCATCCATTTCAGTCTGCGTTGACGTTATGATTAAACAATCGTCGATGTATCTGCAGTAGACTACTGGATGGCGTTCCAATATCGGTGCTTCTATTCTGCTCATGAAACAGACTGCTAGCACCGGTGCTAGTCTTTGGCCCATGGCCAGCCCTCTTATTTGGGAGAAGTATGTGCCTGCCCACTTGAAGATACTGCATCTGAGGCATTCTTTTCTCATAGTCATGACGAATGATTTACCAAGTCCGAAAGTATCTATGTTTCTGCTATGCCTATCCAGCAGTTCGGATAAGGCCTGGAGCGCTTCTTCGTTTTGGACGTTGGTATATAATGACGTTACGTCAAAAGATTCCATAACGCAGTCGCTACTGATGTTTGAACTGCGCAACGCATCAAGGTATCTGTTGGTGTTAGGCAGGTGAGCGGGGATAAAGGCTAACAACTGATTCACGATGATGTTGAGGAACCACGATATCCGGTCGGTGGGACCGCCGACACAACTAATGATGGGTCGTATCTTGAATGTCTCCGCCGATGTGCTAGATATTTCGTGAGGTGCGATCTTGTGAGTCTTTATTAGACTGTAGAAAACTGGACAGCTGGCGTTGTCAAGTTTGAGCCTGCGTAAGAACCGTTCATTCAGGCCTGCAGACTTTCCTGTCGTCATCCAGATGTGATTAAGGCGTCTACATTGGGATGCGAATATCGTAGCGGACGACAGTTGATAAGTGGACGTGTCTTGCAGATGTAGTTCTGTTATTTCACGATCCAGCGACATTGGAAGCACCACAAATTCTCCGCCTTTGTCACTGACGGATATACGTATTGTGCCGTTGGACCTCATTTCTCGCAATTCGTTGAATCCTTGCCATTGTTCCTGGGTGAGGTTGGTGCTTCGAACCATACGGAAACGACTCAGAACGGATAATACCCCCGATGACAGAACTCTGAACTTGAAATCCGTTTCAGGAGCTGGGTCAGGTTCCCTGTAGAACGAGTCAGAAAACAGAAGGGAGTTGTCTGCGTGGTAGATTTACGCGTTGTGCAGGGCCACTGCTGTTTGATCTTATGCGTAGCAAGTCTTTTAGCTTTTGCAGTCCGCCTACTACTTTGCGAAATGTAAACGCATTTATCTTCTGCGCTGGCGCAAAGGATGGACCCAGATTTAGCAAACTGATAGCATTCGAAGATATCTGAGCATTCCCAATCACCGTGACCCGTGTCTCTAGATTTTCATTACGAGCGCTACTGATACTGGTGGCGTGGTCGAGATTCGTTGGTGTATTGCCCTGCCCACCTGAACGACCCTGCATCGAACCCACGAGCGCATCATACTTTGCACAAAGACGAGATTTGGCCCTAGATCGGATAGAATCACAAATAGTTCTCGACTCACGCTCTATCCTCCTCCAAGTCTGTTCAGGCAGAAGACGCCGGCATGCTTGCTCTTTGGAAGAGCATTTCGTTATACTAGTATACAATACACGCTGATTTTCCTTGATCACAACACGCAAAATGGAGCGGTAGATATTCACAATCATCGGGTGATCTTCGGATAAGCGACAGCATGCACCGATCTTCTTATTCGTGATGAAACGTGGAAGCACGTCGGTTCTTCTGCACCTCTGAAGAAACTTCAAGGACTGACGGGAGGTGACTACTTTTTGTCGAAGCGATAATGCTTCGCGCACTAAGGAGAACAGTTGCGGCTGTATCTGGTCAAGTAGTCTCCAGGTTCTCCTTTCTTCGAACCTCGGCATTATTCAATATTTTTGATTGCTCTTATGCCAAACGAGGTTGTTTGATGGAATGATTTATCTTCGGCCTGACGTTTCGACTGACGTCTTCTTCAGAGGCCTAAAAGAGTGCTTCGAGCATTATATTATTTGTGATTTACCCTATCAAGCGCCTCCTCCTCGCCATTTTTTATCCGCCACTTTTTACCAATATCCATTTTTTATATTTTTGGGTGAGTGTATCTCTGTAGTAAATGAAAATGGCAAACAGATCCTACGAAAACCGCAATTCGTAGCGAAAACCAAGGTTCAAAACAGTTAGCAGCGGCATTTGAATTCTCGCCAACTTATTTTTTGAACACGCGCTGGATCGTACTGCTCAACGCAGCAAGGCGCCGTTTGCCAAATCGTGCCTAATGTCATCTTCTTCGACAATAGCAAACCCATTTAGAATCGTTGGCACGAAATTTCATTGAAGAAACGCTAGTAACGAGTCTTCCAACATCCGCTGTCCGAATTGTAGGGGACGAATATGCTCATGTTTGATCGTGCGCGCTCGAGTCTAGCGGCCTTATGAAAATGTTCTGAGCGATGAGATTGTTTACTTCTTAGCACACAAATTTGTCATACTAGTTGATGGAGTAGGGAATGATATCTGCGGAGAAACTCAGCGAAAATTCATCAAGAGTCATTGTACCATCTCGCTGGGAACTCGTTGAGGAATATTTTGCTGGGATTCTTTCTCAGGCTCCGTAGGGCGTGTAAGCAACTACAGGCGTTGAACGATTTAGGATCTAGCATTAATTTGAAATTACATGCAGGTGACCTAGTTAGATATCTGGGAATCCACCGAAATCCGGGCCCGTCATCATGGAAGCAAATAGCAGAGACTTGAAAGGGGTAATCTGCCGACAAAGTCGATATTAGCGCCACCCTGAACCAATATTATAAAAATACGCATGGAAGTGGTACAATGGGATGGTCTTTGCAAGGCAATTCCATGTTTCTCAAGTGTTGATCTACTTATGCGTCGTGCGAAATACAATTTTTCTATAACCAAAGGCAAAATGGGGAAGTTGGAGTCACGGCAAGTGATCGTTTTCGTAGTAGCAGAAAATATGGAGACTCTCCTAAATAGTCAAAATCTCGATTCAACGCATGATACGCCTATTTCGAAGGTGTTGCTCTACTTATGCGTCGTATGTAGTTGGTATACAATACCCACCCTCGAACTTCGCAAAAACGGGGAAAAATTTCTCGCGTTTTTTTTTGCCCTTCGTCCTAACTCTGTCAAATTTGGGTTTTCGGAGATTGGAAAGATATTGCTAGAATCGCCTCGTCAAAATCCACAAGATGGTGATGAAATTTTATATATAGCTTCAATTTTATCTTAATTGTAGGTATGCTGCTCTTTCCAAAACACTTTATGACTCGTCATACTGAAAGTGCCAGCCGAGCATCTTGACGAGTCGAAACGTGTTTTGGAAAGAGCAGCATACCTATAATTAAGGTATAGTTAAAACTATCAGTAAGCTTTAAACGCCATCATGAAGATCTTGATGAGACGGTTCAAGAAATATCTTCATTACCCCCGAAAACCCATATTTGATAGAGTCATGACGAAGGGGCAAAAAAAACGCGAGTAAACGATTTTTAGCTGTTTTGCGAAGTTCGAGGGCGGGTATTGTATGTTGATGATGCTCTGATACACGAAGATCAATGACTACAAATTGTCTGTCTATGAAAAAGAGTTTATCAGGTTATGCGAGTTATAACAAAGTTCTCGTCACCATTTGGGAAATACAGTTTTTTTCTTATAGTCATTTCACTCTTCCAGTGAGTAGTGGGCCAGTAGTGGGTTGACAATGGAGCAGCCACCATCGACAACTAGCGTGTGCCCCACAACGTAAGCTGAAACACGACGATCGGCCAAGAATGCGATTGCCTCTGCGATTTCTCGAGATGTTCCGGCTCGACGAGCAGGAATACGCTTCTCGTCCGCGCACAGGAAAGCTTCACGCTAAATTGATGTATTATTTCTGAACCAATGAAAGCTGATGCGAATGTCGTTTAAAGGCAGCATACACGCTCGTAAACGTGATTGAGATACCTACGGAACTAGAATAGTATGGCTCAGAACACAACGCGTACGCATTTTAAAGAGTCAAAAACGACCCAAAATGACGCTATACGAGTAGGAAGTCGGTCCCGCTCCTGTATTTGCCCGCCCCCTGTATTTGCGTCCTCCTCCAAAACAGGGGTGCTGAGCCATTCCCAATATTGTGGACGTCTGTGGGTGGTACAATAAATACAATGAGTAAACCACGTACATCGACGATGGTGGGAACGGCCCAGTACTCCTGTTATGGAGGAGAACAGCAAACACAGGGGCGGGCAGATACAGGGGCGGGGACAACTTCTCAGGCGTATAGCGTCATTGTGGGTCGTTTCTGACGCTTCAAAACGCGTAGACGTTGTGTTCTGTGCCATAACATTCTATTTCCATTGTTATCTCAACCACGCTCACGAGCGTGTATGCTGCCTTTAAATCTCACCTCAAATTGCTGCTCAGCAGTCATTCCTTGTTTTTGCATGAATGTTGTGGTTATAAGACCAGGACTGCAAGGTGAACGTTAAGCAAGTGTGGTGAGCAGAAAAGCTGAAACTTACTTGACTGAATTGACGCGAACACCTTTGCCAATGTATTCCACAGCCAATCCCCTCATTAACTGGTCTAGTGCTGCCTTCGACATAGAATAATATGGAAGAGCAGGGCACTGAAACATAAATACAGAGATCATGGAATCCCGCACAAATCAAAGCCACACACTCACCCCTTGTGGCAATCCGCAAATGCTGCTCACCATCACAATTTCACCTTTTCTTTCTATGAGATGAGGAAGCGCTAATCGGCAGAGAACCAAGACTCTAGAGCATGCATGAAGGATAAATCTTCTGTTCTAACTTCTAAGAAGTGTGAATGAAAAAGTTCTCCGTGTGGGCAACATACGTTCTAGTGTTCAGTTCAAGAGTGTAGTCGTAGTTGTCCATATTCTGCTTGAATCCCTGCTCTGAAGACATGTCCATACCACTTCCAGCGGCATTATTAACCTGGAATACGCCTAGTAAGCCCAGTTTGGAAATGAGCATAATTGGTTTAGAGTCAATAGTTTGAAGGCAATGATCCAAATTTCATATCTTTTCAGCTCTACTGTTTTGGACATCATTCTGTTTTAAATATCCCGAGCGTCGAGAAATGTGCCGGTAAAGGTACATTACTTCTTGAGGTATAACTACCGCAACCGCCGTCTTGTCATAATTGAGGTGCACAGTATAGAGTGAACAGACTCAGTCCTTATGGAAAACTGGTGACCTCCTTCTCGGAAAACCAAACACGCACATCTAGCTGCCTCACTGCTGACCGCCCGCAGCACGCTCGCTCGTGACCAATTTATCCATAATTGATTTTGCCCGACTCGATCGATGGCGTGGCACGCAAGCTGGCCGCGGGCAGAGGGAATTACGAACGGACTCCCTTACGACTACTCAGAAAGTTGAAGCTCGCCACCCGCTAACCAAAAGTCGGGCGGTGCGCAGCACCTCCCACGGCACGCGAGCGGAATGGTAGCGGGTGGCGAGCACTGGCATACTGGTGCTCGCCACCCGCTCACCACATTACGGCTGGCGCTAGGCGAGCGAAAAAGTAGCGGGTGGCGAGCTATTGAATGTGACTTTCGCTTGAAATTCATGCCGTGCTTCAACTTTCGCTTCGGTTATCCGGTGTTTTCGTTTGCAGGGGAGCTATGGTTTAGCACCTCTTGCCCCACCAATCTTTCCGTGCCGCCGCGCAATTCAAACACTAACCCAGGGTTCAATGTCAGGAGATTCGTTGCGGCATGATTAAATGGGCGTGGCCAAGTGCGATATCATAGAGCCTCCCCCTTCCTTTGCTGCTACGGCACCTGTTGTTCTTCCTATTCAGTAACACTACATAGTTTCAAAAATCTCAGAGAGTCCAGGATTGTCAAGAATGATTTATTACAGTCAGTTTCGAAGAAAAAAAATCTTAGAATTTCAGGTGTTTCTTTTGATTAAGTTATAGCAACCAGAGCCATATTTCTCATTAACGGGATCACAATTTTCTAAATCTCAACGGAAACCAGTGTGCCCAATCGTTCAAATATTCAAAATATCCAGCCAGTGGAGAAACGGAACTTTTTCTGAAATTGTATTTGTGACGAGCTGCAGATGAGGAAAACGGAACAAAAACATCGCTGAGAGGCTTTTTTCTTGTATATGGAGTCCACTCCGGATATTCACTAATTGCTTATTTTGAATATTCTTACCATTTGGGGAGTTCAATTATTGAAGAGTTCAAAATTTGAAGAGTTCAGTTTTTAAACTGTTTGAATAATCAGTTAGCTTCTTCGGAGACATCTCACTTTGAACCTTTCGTCACAGCGGGGCCTGAACCTGCAGCCACCCCCTCCACATCACCGCAGCGTCACACCACTCGATTTTCTCGTTTTTTAGTACACGAGAATCTATTTATAGTGATATGGTCATAAAATCGAAGAGCGATGAGATTTTATCCACAAGCCGCTCTTCTCCGTGGGTCAGTGGCACACTATGAGGTGGGTAGGCAGGTTCACCGGCTGTGAATATACCCTCACCGGTAACCTTCACGGCGGCTGCAGGATGTAACTCTTCCAGTACGTGGGTTGCTCGTGGGTCTCGGAGAGTTGTTGAATCTTCTGGGACCACGAAACTTTTGTGAGTCTAACGAAGACTAGTTGAATCTTCTGGGACCACGAAACTTTTATGCGTCTAACGAAGACTACACTGTCCCAAAAAAAGCGAATCCCAAAATAGGTTGCCTAGATAGGCTATGAAGTGAGCTTGACGGACGAGTTGTCCGTCAGAAAACCGACTCGTCTGAACAGAACTTAGCTGATGCTTATTTGTGCACTTATCCTCTGGTTCCGAGCCAAATTTACTCTGTTCCCTCGCGCGCTTGTGCGGAGCTAGGGTAGAGACAGCGAAAAATTGTGGGAAGGAGACGCGATGAACGGAAATAAATTTCACTCGGAAACAGAGAGCTCTAACGCTTCCCATCTAGTTGAAAATGAGTATATCAAGTTTGAGCTCCGCAGTATTGCAAAAACAAATCAAACGACAAGCAGCAACAGAAATGTGATGAGAATGGTGAGACGTAGGCGAAAATTCGGGAAATGTTGCGAAACACTTCCATCCAAAGTGCTGGGAAATCTAGTAGGCTAGCCTTCAGTAGGGTTGGTTCACTCAATGAATGGTTTTGAGTGTCTCGAAAACAAAAAACCACTCTCTCAAATGGTGGAAATTCTAGACCAACCCTACACTTGTTCAACTTGCATGAACATCAACCGTTCAAGTTGGGTATAGGTTTTGTCGCCTGAGAACAAGGGAAATCATCTGCTATTGTTCGGGATGATGTCGAGAAGGCAAACAGCTTATTGTTGCACAGCAGGCGTGAAAGATTGCCCCAGGCAAGGTACAAATAGGATCTTGAAATGTTCTATGGCATGCGATAAGGAAAATGAGGTTGTTTGACCGGGAAAGCCTTCAATGCACGATTACGTGTAGTATGTTGCCCGTGTCTCTCCGCAAAGACGTCCTGTGCCAACGGCATTAAGCCCCTTTCATAGTTTGCCGGCCGACGTCGGACGACTCATTACCGAATTTGACACGTCAAGATAGATAACATGGATAGGATAGAGTAGATAGACATTGGATCTACAAGTTTTGTATTCAGTACTTTCTCTGTCCCTCCAATGCTGCATAGACATCGTCGGTCGAATTAAGGACTGTGGAGGTATCTGACTTTACAAGGTGACAGTTTGTTCGTGAACAAGTTTTAACATTGGGACAATGTGGGTTACCTAACTATAAGGTTGGCTCGAGGAAGTTGAAAACGAGAATGCCTCCGCATTCTATACTGTGTTTTGAGATGTTGGCCTATGTGGTCAATCTCACCACGGACGGAATTCCCCACTGCAAATATCCCATATATGTTGAGCGGTTGCAAAATCGACCGTTCAAAATCGAAATCAATCAAAACTCACAAGAATGTCAATGCCACCAAATTTATCCACTGTTGCCTTGATCAGGTTTTTCTGAACTTTTTCGTCTCTCAGGTCTCCGGTTAACATCACAATGTCTCCCTCTTTCGCTCCGTTCCGAATCATCAGCTTTTTCGTTTCCTGAAAATTTTAAGAAGAATGCTCCTTAACGGTATTCCAGCCTGTTCTTTCTGGTAGTGGCCTAATTATGTTTCTGAGGAATGCTGCAGAAATGACAAAATAACTCTTCCTCTTGGCTGAGGCTTTTATTGAGAACTGTTTATCGGATTTTTTGCAAGGATTCTTTAGATTTGGCTATAAGTGCACGTGTACATATGATTCTTGAGGTACGTAATGTTTCTAACTGTGCAGCTTACATTTAATGCCGCTTCGTTCCTTCCAGTGATGGCAACTTTGGCACCTTCCGAACCAAAAAGAACTGCCGTCTCTCTTCCGATTCCATTACTCGAACCTGAAAATTGTAGAATTGATCACCAAAGAAAGGAAGTCAGCAACGAATATAAGTTCCTGTGACATCAGATTCGTATATGTACGTGAAAATATGAGCCCTCGTCTATCGTGAAAGCGTTGACCAGTAGCTACTGAGCACTTGATCGCAAGAACTTGGTGAATGGAGTTTCCCATAGCTACTGATTAGCGCTGTATTTTTACAGAAGTTGTTGGCTAACCCTTGATATATTATCCACCCGATTCTCCAACTTTGAAGGCAGCATCAGTGCAGAGAACCACATTGGTTTTTCCTTCTCAATCCAATGCTTGAACCAAGTGGAAATATTTAGCTTGCAAAGCTTGAGACCTTGAAGGCACAGGACACCCAAAAAATTATTGTTCAGATTCCATGCTTATCTTGGAGAAAGTCACACGCTGATCACAGTGGTATCTCTGAAATCGTCCAAGACCCCCTACGAACAGAGGTATGACTCTTCAAAGATGCCTAGATTTTAAGGGTGAAAAATTGGTGGACGAGTTGTCTCAGGCCTGTATCTCTCTTCAATCGCGATCGTTGCGCGAGAGCGAGCCAGGACAAGGAGACAGCCTGGCAGTGGACTGAAGAACAACGGCTTGTTAAAATTCATCCATCCATCAAGCCGCTATTGAGATCGAAAATCAGGAAGGGGGCCGGGCCTTTGGTGGTGAGCGAAGGAGGTCGGGC
Source organism: Aplectana chamaeleonis (assembly GCA_029168955.1). Classification (NCBI taxonomy): domain Eukaryota; kingdom Metazoa; phylum Nematoda; class Chromadorea; order Rhabditida; family Cosmocercidae; genus Aplectana; species Aplectana chamaeleonis. The sequence continues at coordinate 67,191 of JAPDOI010001849.1, read as the reverse complement.
CTGTGGTGGCCGCTTATATCTCGCTTATTTGGGGGATTTGAGGTCTCGCACTTGGCATGTTTCATATTGGAGAGGTCGACTACAAAATCAAATGAAAATCTCAAAATTCATATCTGAGGGTGTACTGCGCCTTTAATGCTGCCTATTCATAATGCTATCGTCTCCCTGAAAACTTCTACCTACTCTGAAAAAGCGTTTTCCCGGCCGATCATCTACATAGCACGAGGAGCAGAAGCGCCCCGATAGGCTCCGACAGGCTGTGGAAATCCAAAATTCTATATTCCTTATTCCGAGAGATCCTCGCGTTCAATGGTGTGTATTGGAAGATTGCTGTTTTTTGAGAATTCTCGACAGTGTAAGGGTGAAGAGAAACAATGAATCAAAGAAGTTGAAGCGGCGAAACCTTTCTCAGACGTCCAGTTACCCGAAATTTGTGTATCACACAAGACACACCGGACAGACAAAAAAAGGGAAGCTGAATGCTCCGGGATTTCCGAACGAGTTTTCCCCGAAGTTTGAGTGTTTTGGGTGGCTTCTTGGCGATATATCACAAGCTGGCAGGCCTACCTGCGCAAAACAGGGAAAAAATTGAACACGGGTTTTTGCGTGTACGACGCTTTTAAAGAAGAGTTTCAGAGGCAATTGTCCGGCATTCGACACTACTTCAAGCGAGAGGGCCTATAGGCACACAATTGCCAAACCGAGTGTCGTGGGTGGACACCGTAATACTAGGGAAGCCGACGAGTTGCAATTTTGATCTCAAATACTTGAGCAATGGACGACAATTAGTAGGATTTTGTCGTCCATTGCTATTCTCCATTGTGGGCGAGCTAATGGTTAAAATTTGCGCGGAGAACATACTTGCTTGCTGGCATAGAGCGTGTTCCTCGCCGGCCGGTAACGTTCCGCGCCAAGACGCTAGAATACATTGTACAGGGCTCAACCATTAGGTTGCCACGATAGACAGTAACTCAGTAGAGAAAATTTACCATTTTTCGTTTTGCGCCCAATGGTTTGGAGCCGAAAACGTTCTCGTCTTACGCCTAAACTCGAATTCGTGCGTGTACTTTCCAGATATTAGTGAGCGATGACGATTTTTTTAGCTATGAGCTGCTGTTGTGTTATTGTTAGCAAATCTTACCGGTCACTATAGCGATCTTGTTTGTGAAACGAGGCATTTCTTCGAATTCTTCAATGTGTTTCAGGAACTTGAAGACGATCTGTTGATAAAAAGGATTAACGACCAGCAATTTGTATGATATAAAAGAATAGAATCAAGAGAATATCAATGTCAGAGGAGAACCATTCTGTGATAAAAAAGAGAGTCGAACTGAAGATATCTCTGCATGGTTAGTGGAGCGATCTCTCAAGTCTGGCCGAACTGTATCATAGACGGCACCACATTGTTGTAATAACCAACGAGCGCATAAAACTGGACTTTTTGGATGTTCGAAGTTCTCGTCTACACAAATATTTACTAGTAAAGTTATTAGAGTCTCAAAGGTGACAAGGTCTACGATCAACATGGTATCTGAAGAATATATTTGTACTGCTATGTAGTAGTGTGCGAGTTGGGTTCTAGATGGCATACGATCAGTGCGAGAATGAAGATTGATGGATCACGCGAAAATGTGCTGAAATGGGTCAATTGTGTCACATAAAAGAAAGCATCAGCGGTATCCGTCCTCTTGTTATTGAGCCAAGCAAGTAGATAAATAATTGACTTCGAAGTTGTCTTCGAAGTGGTTGCAAGGTAGAGAAAGACAATATGTTGAGCAGCAAACTGTACAGGCTGTCCATCACCAAGGTGGCTTAGGTGTTGAGATGTCCCATCAAAGGCAGTGTTCACGATGAAAAATTTGTTCGTTTTTTTTCGCAGAAATGTACACTGCGACGCATAAGTATAGCAACACCTTTGAGATGGGCGTGTCGTATGTTGGATCGAGGTTTTGTATATTGGGGAGAGTTCTGTGTTTTCTGCGACGACGAAAACGATGGATCAGGTGGTTTGACTGGAATTCACCCTGTTCGCCCTTAATTGTTGGAAAAAGTCTGTGTTTGGCGCGACTCATAAGTATAGCAACACTTGAGCAACTTGAAAATATCTCACGATGATTGCCAGAATGGGCCGTTTCCACGTGTATTCTCATGAATTCGGTTCAAGGTGTTGCAAATCGTCCATTTTCCCGGTGGACTTCACTTGCCTTTTGTCAAGTTCAATTCTTACATAATGCTGGACTTGGATTTCGATGAATTTCCAGCCAGCTAGGACGACCAGATGAATGTGGTTCCAAGTTTCTGCTGGATCCTGAATCGCTCAACGTCTGTTGTTGCCCAGACGTCTCACGGAGTTTGGGAAGCGAGGCATTACACGACGAGTTACCAGTGACATGGCGTCAGCTTTAACAATAGCATTCCCTACTAAAACAACCAGTGCGAAAACATTGTGGGCTCTGAAATGAAGCGATCTCATCGCTTAGAGCATTTTCACAAAGTCGCTAGACTTGAGCCGGCGCGATCAAACATGAGCAAAAACTTGGAAAACTTCAGTGCTCCACGCGACAAAGGCGCCACCTGTCAAATCGTGAACAAGGCCATCTTCTTTAGCTATAGCGAATTTGGGATTTTTTTCAGAAAACGTGTTTTAGTCGGAAAAGGTGGCCTTATGCACGGTTTGACAAGCATTGCCTTTGTCGCATAGAGCACTCACGTTTTCCAGGTCCCTGCTTATGTTTATTCGCGCAGGCTCAGGTCTAGAAACTTTCTGAATTTGTTCTAAGCGATGAGGTTGGTTGCTTCATTTAGGAGCACGATTTGACACGCGGCGACTTGGTTGTGTGGAGCACTTTAGTTTTCCAAGTTCGTGCTCATGTTTGATCGCGCGGGCTGAAGTCTAGCGACCTTGTGAAAGCGCTCTGAGCGATGAGACTGTTTCACTCTAGAGCCCTTAATGTTTCCGCAGTGGTTGTTTTAGTAGGGAATGTTATTTGCCGAGAAACACAGTGACATATCGTAGTTAGTGGTCGGGGCCGACACCATGCCACTGCTTACTCGTCGTGTAATGTCTCGCTTCCCAAGCTTCATCAGACGTCTGGACTACCACAGACGTTGGCTGATTCAGGATCCAGCAGAAACTTTGAATTACATCCAGCTTGTCGTCTTAGCTGGGAAATCCAGCTGGTCGTCCTAGCTGGGGGAAAAAAGGGAATCTATCGAAATTCAAGTGCAGCATTATAGAAGGAGTGAAGTTGAATTTTCAGGTCGAAAGGCAAGTGAAGTCCACCGGGAAAATGGACGAGTAGCATCGCCTTAAGCCGAATTCATAAAAGTACACGTGGAAACGGCTCATTCTGGCGATCATCGTGAGATACTTCCATGTTGCCCAAGCATTGCTATACTTATGCGTCGCGCAAAATACAGACTTTTTTCAACAACTAAGGGCGAAATGGGAAAATTCTAGTCAATCTACCTGATCCATCGTTTTCGTTGTCGGAGAAAACGTAGAAACTCTCCCCATAATCCAAAACCTCGATCTAACATATGACCCGCCTGTTTCGAAGGTGTTGCCATACTTATGCGTCGCAGTGTAGGCTCTGGGTCCTTCTAAGAAGAGCAAGGACCAAAATAGGGCTCAAAACGGCCAGGAATTGGGTGAAAATTCTTTGGATCAGCCGAACTATTGCATCACCCCACCGACGCCTTATAACAGTTGTCTATCGTTTGTTTCACCGAAGGAAAAGGTGCTAAATATTTGAATACTCTTGATCCCAAAACATTCTGGCATCCAACAATGCAGACCATCTTGTTTTGGAACAGTTTTCGTTGCAGGTAGCAGAAAACAAAGTCAAGATTTTGAAGCGCAAAACCATATTCTACGGTTGGATTGTCAAAAGTCCGCAGGGCGCGAAACACACCGAACATTTTAGAGGCTTTAACAAACAGTTTTTTCTCTAATTCGTGGACCTGCCTGCTCAAAGACATCGAAAACTATATAGAATACGGCTTTTTATCGTGAACGCTGCCATCGTTCACGCTGATAACCAATTTCCACTTTTCAGGCTCAATTTTATGAGCGAGCTCGGTAGACCACACTGGTAAACTTCGGCGCGTCATAAACGTAGGGTTCTAAGGTTGGATGGGATTAAAGATGAGGATCCGCCCCCAGTTCTCACCAATCATCTACCACTTTCTCATACAATGTTGTTTCGACCGTCAAACAACATGAAAAGAAACAGTTACGGCACAAACTCCACAGGCAGGAAAACTTTGAAACAGACAGTTACGAGGTCTCCAAATGCAGAAAAACTTTGTTAGCGATTTTGGCGCGAAATTCAAATTCAATTTTTAGTGTGTTCAGACTGACATTCTCTTACAAATAAAGGTTTTTCATGGGGCCTTTCGACATTTTAGTTCACTATAGAGGCCAAGCTATTTAAAAAATGAAAAAATAATATTCGCTTTACACGATGAGATGCCTTTGGTCTGGGATTCTACTGAGCTGATCGGAGGAACAAAATTTAAAAAAATGTACAATGCATACTACTCGCTCGAGGCAAATTTCGGCATAAGGCTCATGCTTGAGGAAGTCTTTTGCTTCGCAGATACATATCTCTGCAACATTTCTGAAAGAAAAGCACTTCTCTATCAAGCTTCTTCGGCATTTGTTCAAGTATGTGCATAAGTACATATGTATCATCAACACGTACCTTGTAGAATCTACATGGCCATCATTTCAGGCTGAGACGCAGAGTTGCTCGTGCGGCGCTGACCGCTTTTTTACAACGAAAACACTAGTGGACAGCTGATTCTGCGAAATCAACAGCATTCAACTGGACTTCACCTTTTCATGAGCCGTTTTTTAGATGATAGCTTTTCCATAATAGTTGCTGGGTTTGAAGCACTTCTCTCCATTCGCACGTCTTGGAAAAATTATGGAGGATAGTGTGGAACATACATGCAACATTTGTGATGGCTTGCTCATTGAAACTGTTTCAGTGATTGTTTTGTTCCGATCCTTCATATCAATATTTCCGCGTACATTAACCGTGAAGCATCCTTTCGTCCAAAGATGAGGACAATGGTGAGAACAACAAATGCAAATTGATCCGATTAGAGGGGTTAATGCCCTAGATTTGTTATTCACAATAGAGTGGAATCAGTTCGCACTGTCCTTGCACGCGATTTCCAGAAAATTCCTGTCCATCTGTAATGTGTCGATGCCGCATGAGTATCGTGCAAAGTTTTCAGTAAGTGCTGCTGCACCTGCATACAATTTCGTGCCTAATAGCCTTCGATTCGTCGCCTGCCTAGTATAATTATGTCGAGTCGAGTCATCGAGTCTTGATATCGACTGAAACAGTCGACATCGAGTCATTCGACTACTCGATTATTCGTAATTTTGAAAAACCGAATTAGTCGATAACTCGATTAATCGAAATTCCTAAAAATCGATTTAGTCGAAAACTCGATTATTCGAAATTTTGAAAAATCGACTTAGTCGAAGACTCGATTATTCCATAGACCCGAACAGTTGGATAAATTCGATAGTCGACTGTTTCGAGTCAAAAAAGTTCTCTGTCAGCTAAACTCTTTCCAAATACAGTTGCAGACCATGCACCTAATTTGCCGCCAGCTGTTATTTGCTCATAGTTCTCGAATGTTCTCGTACGACTCACGGCCATCTTTTTCACTTATTGCCGGCATTGATTTACGCCGAAATTCCTCAATACTCAGGTGTGAGCATACCGATAAACTCGCCAGAGATAACAAGACGGTCGCGATAGCCTGGAAATTGATAATTATTTCTCCTTGCTCTGAAAAAAGAGGAATGCTTGAGGCTTGAATGCATCGGGACCAGCGGAAACGTCGCAGTGCAACCGAAACTTTTGGTTTTCAAATTTGTTTTTACTGCATGGCTTGATCCTCCTTTCTCTTAGAAGAAAGAATGGAGATCCAGAAAACAAACAGCTTGTTGTGTGGCAAGAGAAGCACACCTTCGCAGGCCGTGAAAGCTAAAAAGACGAAGGAAACGGCTGAAGTCTAGCCGAAGAGGCTGAAGATGATAACGGAGATTCCACTATGACTTTGAATGATTTAGATGAAGACTACGATTTGCCCTGGCTTATTGTTGTTAAACTCAGCTCCGGTTTTTTTCATGGTTATCGTCTCTAAAGATGAATTCTGATTGTTCATCCATTAAATGATCTTGTTGAGCCGTAATTTTCTCCTATAGTGAAATTTGTTTGCTTTTCTGAAGCTTTTGGAATTTGGTCGATGGATATTGCTAATCATCACTTATACATGAGTATTGGCTCCGGCCGCCTTATTGTGTGAAGATGGCGTTGTTGATTGCCAGATATACTTTTGATCAATGTCTCGAAGCAGTAGAATGTGGTATGCTCAAAATAGTCGAGATAAGGTTCTTCAGAACTCAATAGTTGAAAATTGGAAAAATTGGGTTTGTCGAAGAGTTGACCATTCGATTATTCGAAAAATCGAGTCAGCTGGACTACTCGATTATTCGAAATTTTGAAAAATCGAGTTAGTCGAAAATTCGATTATTCGAAATTTTTAAAAACCGACTTAGTCGAAAACTCGATTATTCGAGATTTTCAAAAAACGACTCAGTCGAAAACTCGATTATTCGAATTTTCCAGTAATCGAATTACTCAAAAACTCGGTTATGCGAAATTTTCAAAAATCGACTTAGTCGAAAACTCGATTATTCGAAAGTTCCAAAAATCGACTTAGTCGAAAACTCGATTATTCGAAGAGAAATTTCGAGTCGCCGAAGTATACTGCCTAGCAACTTGCATCTTGTAGGTAGATCTGCACGGTGGCAATGTAATATGTGTTAATGGTGTTTGGCATGGTGGAATATGTAGTTAAGGTGATCAGCCGTGAGTCACTGTTCTGAAGGGATCATAAGTTCGGAATCTTCTATCGTAAGCTAAGCGCTCGTGTCAGTAACGTAGGTGGCGCAGTCGTTAATGTGGGTCAGTGTTGGGCGTGGAACGATTTTTCGAACCCTCTTGTTTGGCCCTTTTTCCCTTATTCACGAAACCTTTACATTTCAAACAAGATCCATATCCCCGATGTCATTCTATCATTTTGCGGGGCGAAATAGCCACATCGATCGAGGAGTAGACTCAAGGACCATACCCGCACTAATTTACTCAAAAAAGCCGCAAAAGTCGCGAACTCGCGACTTTTGCGACTTTTCGTCATAACTCGGCCCGAAGCGATCCATTCGAGCAGTGAAGGGCATATTTCGAATCAGCATCGAGAGCTCTTTCTTCTGAGCTCTCGCATGTCTTACGGCCAAACAAGGCATATAGGGCCAACACAATCAATCGAGTTGGTGATAGGAAAATTCAAGTATTTTGCGGTTATTTGACGTAATTCCACGTCCACCTCAACAGTATTAACATGATAGACAACAGTTTATTAAACTGTCTGCGGCTGACAGACTTTTTCTGCGAAATTTCGCTTTTTTGAATGTCTAAACCCGAATTTTTCACCATTTCTACAACCACAAGCCTCCTCTTGCTTAGATTTACAGAGAGTAGCAATGTTTTCTCATCAACTGTGTCTGAATCCATCCATGGTGGAAAACTTGTAGAGAGAATTTAGACCGTTAAAAGTGGTTCGCAGCGATTTCAAATGGGCGATCTTTGAATTCAGCCCTTCCAAGGAGGCCCGTACTCCCTCTCAGGGGCTGGTAATATTTGCAGCTCCTCGCTGTACATGATAAATAGTTCGGAGAACCACCTAAGATTTTTGCCAATTATTCTACGTCGACCACGGAAGTATAAACGACGCCTTAGTACGCGGAGCGGTTCGCTAGCCCTCTTCGTCAGCTCTTCTTCGAGAGTGGGGAATGTGAGGTGGTTGAAATTTCCAAGTGGCTGCACAACATCTCTTTGAGCCCCCCCCCCCCCAACCCCACTTTGGAACATTTACATCATACATATTGCTAAGCTATCACGTAACAAAACTAGGACGACATCGTTTTTCTCAAATTGAATCTTTCTCAACTATCATGCTTAATTACACAAGCTACAGTTCACCTCCGCACTGCCGTTCAGTCCGCAAAGTGCGCGCTGATTGCGAAATCGTGCTGCGGCGCGGTTGCGAGTATCCTCAGACAACGGTGTAGGATAACCCGGGCGCTTTTTGCCTTTGATGCCCGAATGATCCCACCGCCCGGGTGATCCCACATCCCTGTCTGAGGATACTCGCAACCGCGCCGCAGCACGATTTCGCAATCAGCGCGCACTTTGCGGACTGAACGGCAGTGAAATGGTGAAATATTCGGGTTTAGAAATTCAAAAAACCGGAACTTCGCAGAAAAAGTCTGTCAGCCGCAGACAGTTCAATAAACTGTTGTCTATCATCTTATTACTGTTGAGGTGGACGTGGAATTACGTCAAATAACCGCAAAATACTTGAATTTTCCTTTCACCAACTCGATTGATTGTGTTGGCCCTATATGCCTTGTTTGGCCGTAAGAAATGCGAGAGCTCAGAAAACAGAGCTCTCGATGCTGATTCGAAATATGCCCTTCACTGCTCGAATGGATCACCTCGGGCCGAGTTATGACAATAAGTCGCAAAAGTCGCGAGATCGCGACTTTTGCGGCTTTTTTGAGTAAATTAGTGCGGGTATTGTATTACATGATAAACATTGTTTTATACCACGGAAAGGATTTCGCTCACCTTTTTTTACTTTGTTTAAGATCTATAACACCTTTTTTTATACCCTCGAGGTCAAATCTTTTTAGTCCTAGTGGCACAGCTAGCTGAGAGGTCCGTCGGTGTTGTGTGTGATGAGGTGGTCCAGTTGAGGAGTGGCGCGGTCGGCCGTATCTCTGTGTTGCGTCAAAATGTCCTATTCCATACAGAAATTGGAATACAGAAGTTTCTCAGCAGAGCCTCAATTCTTGGATTGTTGAATAAGTTTGGAATTTGAATGAAATGTGCGGAGTGCTTTTTAAATATGGTGACAGACCTTTCTCACCTTGCCAAGCCTAAATATTTGCGTTGCTAATCAACCTGTATAGTCTGTTCTTTTCACCAAACCACTCTCTCACATTGTACAACTTTCGAAGCGTAAAATTGTGTCTGAAACAATCGGTGAGCAAAAGCCTGAAGGGTCCCTGATTTTCCACACTAACACTCGTCGCTGAGTGAGCTTCGGTAATTGTTGCTCGTTTCCTCATGTGAGCGTGAAGAACTGCTCCAATGGGGTCATTTCAAAGCAGAGGGTGTCTGCTTGAATACATGTCGTAGCTCAAGCCCTTGGACCCTCTTTTGAAAGAACGCGAAGGTAAATTGCCGATATCCATCCTTGGGCCAGGTCAGTGTTCAAGACAGCTGAAATCGTGCCACTTTTTTCGTTTCCCTGAAGACATGCAGGCGTCAAACTTGGAGTATAAATGCCCCTGGTGGCCTTCTATCGATCTGTACACATATTACCAACTTTTCCCGAAAATTGATAAAGTCGATCGATTATCAATTTTCTTGGAAATCAATGAGAAGTACAAAATTCGATGAGGAATATTCTTTCGCTTTTGACCACGAAGTCGTAGGTCTTTACAAAATGCAAAATAACGAAAATGTGAGTGCTCTGAAATTGACAAAAATTGACGTATGGAATTCAGCAACTTGTCCACACCTACTGTTAGTAGAAGGTCTCAAGACTTCAGCTGTGATACGTTTCGAAGCAACATCTTCTCTTTCAGAATGACCCCTTAGAGCAGTTCTCTAGACCCGCATACAGGAAAAAGGAAAGATCATCGAATATGAGTACGAGTCGATCTATTTCTTACAAATTGAGAACCCCTAAAGCGTTTGCCCACCATTGATTTCAAAAACGATTTAACGCTACGAAATTTCGTACTTTCTGACAGAGAGGTTTATAGAAAAGAATAGACCACAGAAGCCGAGTAGGCACACACATATGTCGGCGGGATGGGATTTGAAACCTTGTCACCATATTTAAAAAGCACCCTGTAAAATTGATAGCCTTTCAAACTTTCAATTGGGCTTCACCTAGTTTAAGTCGACCTATATAACCAAACTTTCGCTAAAAAGAAATTATGACCGAGCCTTGCCTTCAAATTGCTAATTATTGAACGATGGCGCGCCTTAGTGGGAGTTCAACAGTAAACAATAAACTATAATTCCTCGTGCATTTAACTATGCAATCGTCATGGAGAGTTACCTCGAAAAACCACGCATTGTCGTTGGTACAAGCTGTTCCTTTTGGACTGTGAGTTATAATGCTCGATATCTTGTTTCCAACTTCGTGGTACATCAGTGGCGTTATTCGCTACCTACAAAGTGTTTCAGTTCTCATCCCGTCGACATAAGTGCCTGCCTGACCGCGTTCTATGGTCTGTTTTTACTATGAGCTACTGAATTTCGAAGTGTAAAATCGTATTTGAAACAAGAGGTGGGTAGAGGGCTGAGAGATCCCCAATTCATACTAAATGGGTAGCTGAGCAGTCTTTGGTGAATGTTCCTATCCGTGAACGTAGAGGACTGCTCCAAGGGGGTCAACCTGAAGTGGAGGGTGTCTGCTTGAAAATGCATCTTAGCTGGTCTTCGGACTCTCTACTAATAGAGCTCAAGATTTAGTTGCCGAAATCCATATGTGGGCTCTGTCAACTTCAAGGTACCGTTATTTTCGTTATTTTTGGCATCCTATGAAGACAAATTTTGTAATCAAGTGCATTCGAGGTATATTCATCGAATGCTGCAGTTCTCGTTAACTTTCAAAGAATTCGATAATGGATTGATTTTATAGCTTTCTGAGAAAAGTTTGTGATACTTGCACAGATTGATAGAAAATCATTTAAAGGCAGTGTTCACGATGAAAAAAGTGTTTGAAATTCCACTAGGAATGGGTGGTAGAGGGACACTCTGTAACGTTAACGTCGAAAGAACACATGAAAACGAGCCAGGAAGATCCCCAAAAGAACCCGAAGTTGCACTTTGAGCGCAAGGCAAACCCCAAAAGCGCATTGCCCGCCCACCGACGTGAAGGAATGAAAGCTTGAAATTGTGAGATGAGCGATGGTTTCCAATTATTAATCCCGTTCTTCCCTTCATTCTCGACTTCTCTCTTTACTCAGGTCATCTCGCATACATCGGCGGCAAAAGACGGAAGTTACAAGCCTCGGAAAACTCGTCCACCATGCTTTCCTAACTCAATTTCTGAGGGACCATATCTCCGTTCCCAGAAGGTCGTATACGATTTCAGAGACATCGTTGGAATCAGCATGGGACCGTTTTCAAGATAGGCAGAAAAATAGAACAACGATTTCTATCGTGAACACTGCCTTTAAGGCAGTGGTAAAATATGCTCTTGTATTGCAGTTGCCAAATATGCTTGCCTTCTTTTCCTCTCTAAACCATTTCCTGGGTTTAGAGCAGTAGCACCTGAAAAAATCGCGAAAGAAATACCGCTGTTTCGGGCCAAACTTGAAGCCTGATCTCTCTTGTCTTTCGATGGTGGACGAGCCCAATCCACATCAGCGGCGTTGATGATCTCTAATATCAGGAACATCAACTGGCTTGAAATTAAATTTCAATCAATGAACATCCGGACTGACCTGCTCGAATATTTATGTACTCATCTAGTCAAAAACATTGACTGAAGTGCTTGCTTTAATCGTTCAATTGTTTTTATTAGGTAAATTTGCATTTATTTCTTTGTCTGAATGCCGATGATTTTTGACTGCTCGGCATGAGACTGCGACCTTTTTGGGCGGCGCTGCGCACGTGTGCACGAACTGGCATCTTCTGGCCTTAGAAACTCTGATTCTAGCCCGTTTTTTCACTGCGCTACCTTCATAGTTTTTCAGCTGTTTTCGAACTAAGCAGATTTTCGTAGTTTTTTTCAATGGCGTTTTTGATCGTGACCACTGCATTTAAAGACACTTATGCTCCGAGTTCTGCGCCTGGACGCACTCAGGGAAAGGAAAAATGGCGCCGATGAGGCGAACCTGAATGACAGACCTGACCCGAATTTGAATTTCGGGTTTCCTTTCTGACTGAGGGTTCAAAAACCTCGGATATATACTATTCCAAGCAGACACACTGTGCTTCGAAACGACGCCACCAGTTTTCCTCTGTCACTTACGGGAAAGAGAAGCAATTATCGAAGCCGACTTAGTGACAAGTTTTACAGTGAAAATAGGGGACCTTTCAGGTTTTTGCTCACGATTAGTTTCAAAGACTATTTTGCTTTCCGAAACATTGTGCAATTTGAAGGAAAGGCTTTATGAAAAGAACGGGGAAACAAAGCGACGCGCGTATGTGGGCGCGGTAAGCTTGGAAACTTTTGACACCATGTTTAAAAAGCACCCTGCACATACATATCAGGTGGTCCCCGCTTCCCACCGTCCTTTCCGGGCCGCCACTTTTCGTTTTCCAGACATCATTTTCTGAACTTTATTGAATCTTTCTATATCTGCAGAATTAAAAAAAACGTTCGACAGTCATTCCTACGCCCGATCTAACAGGAATACTTGGAAATGCAAAAACTTGGAATTCTGCCTAGTTGATGAGCCCAGCAACGCCCTATGTTGTAAACCGAATCTCTAAAGATTGGACGTGCCTGTCATGCAAACTGCAGTTCGTGAAAATTCATCAATTTCAACAAGAGTTTAGTGTTAATAGATTGATATTCATGAAGTCCTGAACCACCCTATGTGGTTTTCTTTCTTTCGGAGACAATGTCTGAGTGAAGTTCCACCTCCTTCTGGACTATTTTCCTCGAATCAATGTCACCGAGTGTGTTCCATCCCATTTGAGTTTAATAGTATTTTTTGTTGAACGTTGAATATGATTTCGATGTTGCTTCGCTGTCACCCTTCACGCAGAAACATTAGATCCAATTCAAAGTGATAAAGTTCAATTCGAATTCAAACTATTCATAGTTTGTTGTGTGAAATTGTCGGCCTACGTATCAAACCTTCTTCTTATTTTCTTTGAAAGCCTTCGAAAAAGCCGTCTTCATTCATCCATTTCTGTTGACCGTAAATAGAGAATTAATGTCGCCAATGAAATGTGTTTCAAGATTTCGTATCGGAAATTCTACTGAAAAGAATAAGAATATTCTGTATTTGACGAATATCTACCAAGGTTTTGACCAAAGTTGACTACTACCGAGATGGTGGATAAGAAATGCTCGTGAAAAAACCTTCCTGACTCACAATGGTAGTGGAATTCTCTTTTGAGCTCCCAGTTTCGATTACTTAGCATAAACAGCCAGCAAATAGGCAAGGGCAGACGAACTAACGCGTAATACGCATCCACTATTCTGTCGGATGAGGTTAGAGGACAATTTTGTGACATTGCCACCTTGTGACTATGGCTGTATGGTTCGGTTTTTCTTTTTCTGTGCTTTTTACAGCTACTATCGTTCTCTGGGGCGAATTCCGTTCCGCAATTACGGATTACAGCTGTGGCATCATGCAACACGTTATAATCGTACTGGGAGAAGGGTGAATCTTGCCGGGACCAAGGGGTCCCAGCACGAATAACACGTGCCCCATCATGCAATAACCGTAGTCCGCCAATGCGGACCGGAATTCGGCCCAGAGAACAACAGTACTGTATAAATACGCAAGCGAATCCTCCTTCTCGCACCATATGGTAATATGGTATAGATATCACCAATCACTGGATGGGGGGGGGGTAGACTCGACGCTGCTAAGCCGAAAAATTGCGCGCGGGAAATCGAAGAGAGGATGGCTGTTGATCGAATGATTTCGCAGCCGATTGCTGAGCGCGGCTTCTTACCTGACAGGCACTGAGGAGATCTGGATCGCAATCCTTAATTTTACGATTTGTGCTTTCTCCCCACTTTAGAGAGAAGATTTCAGGATCCTTTTTTTTGTGAGAATATTGCTTCCTGCGTTTTTTTTTCTCGGCACACTCGATTTTCTGAAGCCCAATTAGGAATATAAAACAATTTGCAGTTCAAGAATGGACTGGATGGACAGTATTCGTTTGATGGGTATCTGTTTTGCCCTGTCATTCTCTGTTAACTATCAGTACGCTTTCTCGTCGACCTATACCAATTCGGCGGTGCACTCCTTTCAAAGATTCTTGAGTGATTCGAACACCACATTGGATAATGAACATGGAGGTATGCTTTGGCTTACAAGTAGCCATTTTTTCCGCCCTATGACACAACTATCGTAAATCATCGGATGAGGGGAGCCGCTACGCTGCTTGGCGGGAAAAATTGCGCGCGGGAAAACGAAGGCACGGTGCCTATTGCTCGAATGATTTCGCGCCCGATTGCTTTGCGCGGCTTCATACTTGACCAGGGGTGTGCGGCAAAGAAATTTAGAATTTCGGCAAATGGCAACGGCAAACCCCAAGAACGACCGGCAAACGGCAAAACGGCAAAATCTGTTTTGTGTTATAATACACCAACATTTGCTCACAATTAGTCATGTCGTATTCCATGCTATATCTGCCAGTTGCTATATGCCTGGCGTTTCAATAGCCTTTACAGGAAGAAAAATCTCATATATCAAAAGCTACTTGAATGCCCCAGGTTATGAGGAGTCACTATCAAGATCAACAAGGCTGTAAGCTTTTCCATCGCCGAAGCTGATTCTGTTAAATTCCCCCACTAATTGAAGTTTCCGTACAAATCAATGCTAGAGATCCAAAAGATGAGCGTCTTTTTGAGCAGTGCAAAGTGTGATAGACCCGCAAAGGGTTTTTTTTTGAAGAGGCTTGCGGCGATTAGTAAACCGTAAGCAAGCTTGGTGCGATGGGAATGTGCGCTGACCCAAAGACTGTGGCCGATACCGGTACGACATTTAGATCAGAATACGCGATGATTGGTCCTTTGATGGCGAATGACAATCCACACCGCGATCAGCTGCGCACCGGAGTCACTCACAATCTCTATTGTTAGTAGCAAGTAGTAGGCTCAAGGCTCTCAATTTTGCTAACTTCAGACTACGATTGAATGGTTTTCTCTGTGGTGCTACAGGAATGGAGTAAAACTAGTCTAGTTGAATTCAGTGCTCACGATAAAAACAGCCTTTAAATTTCCACTGGAAATCAAGAGCTCCGAGAAACATGCCGAACGAATTTCCCAGAATGAGAGGCACCTTAAGGCAGTTAGACAGGCAAATGCGACAGAAGGCCGCTACGCTCACGTCGTCGCTGAAGCGCCGCGTGCAGTGCGTCTAGGCAGCCAGACTGCACTTGGGCGCGTTCCTTTATGTGTATTCGGCCTACTCTGAGAATTGCGGCCGAGATATAGCCGCGAAATAGCCCACCAGGCTCAGCAGCGGTTCCTGGTGGGCCATTTCTCGGCTATTTCTCGGTTATTCCTCGGCTATTTCGCGGCCAATGCTCGGCTGCGGCCACGTTGTCCGCGAAATAACCGAGAAATAGCCCACCAGGAGCCGCTGCGGAGCTTGGTGGGCTAATCCTCGGCTATTTCTCGGCTACTTCCCGGCAACTGGTGCTCTCTACTAAGCCACCAATCTGGAAATGAGGTGGCGAACTTCTATTGCCGGTCTTACCTTCATTCAAAGTCACAGACAACGATACCGTCAATCATAACTGTTGTCATGTGTTCCGTAAGAAGACGTCCAAAGACAATATTGAGGTCTCTTTGCGTTCTG
This sequence comes from Aplectana chamaeleonis, assembly GCA_029168955.1. Lineage (NCBI taxonomy): Eukaryota > Metazoa > Nematoda > Chromadorea > Rhabditida > Cosmocercidae > Aplectana > Aplectana chamaeleonis. Next base: position 51,524 of record JAPDOI010001849.1, on the reverse strand, counting down.
TTTGTTGAACCGCAACACAGGGCTTATATCCATCAAGGCTAGGGCTGTGCGAAATTTTTTTTATAATTTTTGGAGACAGAACAAAAATGGTCAAAACGCAGGAAACGGAAATCGGGAACGAAAAATAAACAGGCTGTGGATTTTCTCATTTCCACGTTTCGTCGATGTTCATGGCCTGCAGATCTCATTCGATAGCCTACGGTTTTAATCAGATGTAAAAAGATGTGAACATGATAAAATGTAGGAAGTGGGGTGCAAAACTAGTTGGGGGGGGGGCTCAGGGTTCAATTAAAACATGAATGATACCACTTTCAGAAATCGAAGTAGTCCGTGAAAACTTTCCATGAGAGTTTCCATGAAAACACCTACTTATAACGCTATCAGGCTTCTGGTATCAGCAGAAATTTTCATTTTCATGCATCAATCACTTCATTTATTCGAGTGGCCCCCCTTAACTAGTTTCGCACCGGAAGTAATCGTAGGGTCCGTACCTTGTCTGGGAACTGCATGTAAAACCATCGATATGGACAATGGCTTGAATCTTCACTACATGCATGCCGAATTCGACAGATAACTCCATGCTCCACTGAGAAGAAACATTCTGGTAGTCAGAGGAGAGAATAAGAGAAATATGAGGCGTGCATACTATAAAATACGCCGATATCCTGCTATCATCCGAGCTTATGAGCGTCCCATTGTGACTAGATCCGTGATGCTTGAAACCCCATCAAATTATGTATTGAAGAGTTATTTCGGCTGACTCATTACGTCGTATGTGGTTATAAAGCACCTTTCTGCAATGGTTGATCTTCGCCCGGTATGCCTACAAGAATACGCCCATAGGGGGATGCAGTAATAATGGGTGATCAAAAAACTCGACTTAACCCGTAGTATTCCGGAGTAGGGCATAGATCAGCAGCATTAGGAAGTTTGCCATCGCATAGACCGCACATAAATCAACTAAGCTCAACCAAGCTAAACTGAACTGGATTCAAGCACACCACATATTTGGCGGCTATTTCGCGGCGAGAACTATTTGGGGGCTATTTCGGGGCCAGCATTATTTAGCGGCTATTTCGCGGTTATATCGCGGTTTCTTCTTTATACCATTTCTTAACAAACTCAGCTCTGTCACAGAGTGAACCCTTCATTTCAGCTAATGATCTCGAAACCAAAAATATTATTGAACACAGCCTTTACTGACCGCATTCCTGGTCGGAGCGTTCTTGGTTTGCCGAGCAGTTGAGTGAGAGCGGTGCTGGGCCTTCGGGGGTGCACTGCGATAAGGCGCTCTCCCGGAAAGGAAATATGCTAGTTCAATCTCGCCCGGAGTCAAGCGTTTTGCGATCAACTCAACACCTTGTGTAAAGCTGTAAATATTGTTCAATTCTGAAAAAGCCAGACAAAGTATTTGCAGATTTGGTCAACATCCTGTCCCAATTAATACCACCAGCCCACGATTCCAGGATTAGCGGACCGATTTACACGGGTTCTCAACTGGTTCACATGTCTAAAAAAGCTGCATTTACGCTATAACTTTGATATCACTTGGTTTTGTAATCTTAGAACTTGCAGTAATCGGTATACTTCTGAAAAAGGGCTTGTGGCATTTTTATGGGGTTCTCAATTTGATTTAAAGAAAAAGACATTTGGAGACTCCCCAACAACCTAGAACTATAAGTAACTACTCTGATTATCCAGTGAAGATGTTTTCATCAGTTACCGATTGAATGTGTATAATTATACATACATTAGATGAGCTCGAAATACTCAAATTGATTAGTTGTAGCAGCTTCGAATCGCTGACCAACACAGAAACTGCGGTGAGAGCAAATCCTGTCGTTTTTACGTATTTTTGCCGAAATTTTGCCGTTTTAGACGAAAATTCCGGCAAACGGCAACGGCAAAGCCCAAAAACCACCGGCAAACGGCAAATGGCAATCGGCTAACGGCAATTGCCGCATACCCCTGTACTTGACAGGCGCTGACGATACATAGAGCAGACACGGATAGTACTGATATTTTGCGTTACTTTTTGTGCATTGGCGCGAACGAGGCGCACGTATGCGCGCCGAGACTGCGCTAATGCATAACAAAGAACGCAAAGTATCAGTGCGATCGATGCCGACTGCAGGTGGATCGATTGATTTTGTGCAACGAACAAGCGTAGCAGCTTTCGGACATGTAGATTCACACCGGCCAAATAGGGCACTGCTAAAATCGGGGTGAAATTCTGTTCTGCAGTTGCAGACAAACCGTGCATAGCCCAAAGATGATCGTGCTTACGAGACGAAGACTAACTCATTCACGACCGTATGACCCACCGGTAAGTCTAGCTTTTCAAAAATCAAGTATTCAAAGGAGGGACGTATAGCCTAGCTCTCTCATTTTGAGCCGGTCGTAGTAAGGCTTAAAGGGCTTATCATGTCAAAATCTCCTTACCACTGTTATATTTTGCCATGACCGACCGCTCCGCAGTTCACTCCGCCCGGACTCATCCGAGCAAGCTAAGCTCTATGTATACGGTGACACAATGATGCACGCGGTCGTGAATGGGTTAATGTTAATGTTAACCCATTCACGACTGCATGCAATATTGCGTCACCGTATACCGTGTCCCACCGATGGGACACGCCAACTTGAATAGCGTTCCACGGATGATTGCTTTTTCTCTTTTCTCTTCATATGGTAGCTAGTAACGCTGAAGGGATATTATCACAGTTTGAGCTCCCAACACCCTCTCGTTCAGAAGAATGATACCTCGAAACCGCAACACGGTCAACTGAATTGCATCGTTTTGAGAGAAGTAAACAAGTTTCAAACGATATTTTTTAACAGGAAAAGTAGCAATAGAACCAAAAAGAAATTCGTAGTAATGGTTTGTTGAACTGGACCACGAGGTTGATATACAGTTTATTTGCTTACGTACGTTTCGGCGGCATCGCCTTTTCCAGAGCCTGGAAAGAACAAATCAGACATGTGCTTATGCGGCCAGAAAGAAATTATGAGGTGCTTCTGAAATAGCTGCGCAGGCGCTTCTTGTTTCACCTGAAATAACGGTGTTTCTGAAAAGGTCCATGTCCGTAGTCGCGTTTGACCGACTGGCGGACCACGAGGTTTAAATTCAAGTCTAGGGTAGGCCAATGCTTTAATCATATGAAGGTTTGTTAGTTCTTTCTTGCGGCAGAGAAGTCGATTTTTGAAAAGCACGTGGTCGCGAATGGGTTAAAGGCAGTATACACGCTCAAAAAAGATATGAATTTTATGAAATGAATCGAAGGTCTGAAGCTGTTAATAATCAGAGATATCGAAAAAACCGGAAAAATCGACTGAAGTGAAGATATAACGGTTCGTTCTATACAATCCCAGACGTGGACGAGTTGTACCGCACTGGCTGAAATAGCGGAGCAAGCGGTAAGTTTGTTGGAATAACGACGCTAACATACTCGTGCTGCCCTTTCTGGAACGCTTACGACGTTAGAAGCGTAAAAAATGAGCCAAATTTACCATTATCGAGCATTGAACATTTGTATTGAGGAGCGGAACCCGTATCGATGGGCGGAGAAAGGATGATTTTGTGACTCAATACGGCTCAAATACGGTCATTTTAATTCGTTTTCAACTCTTCCAACTTCGTGAGAGCTCTTTTAGGGCCCGCAAGCCCCACTAACGCAGTTATCTCAACAACTTTTGCGAGCGTGTATGCTGCCTTTAAACGAAGAGACGAAGAACAATCTTTTTCGGATCCCGTCGTTCCGGCTCGATAATCTTTGGGCTGCGTGCTGCAACAGCGGTGCCCTACAGCTGCGGACCGCAATTTTGTAGCGTGTCTGAGTGAGGGCGGTAGAAGGGGGAAGAGTTGCACAATTCATGCTATAGCGCTCCTGGTTTTCGATTAGAATGCATGCGGTGGTTCTTTCTCGCATTTTTAGCGTCCTTTTTGATAACTGATGTCATATTCAATGTTTTTTCGGAGGATCTGAAGAATAAGTTAGGATTCTAACGAGACGGGCCATGCAGGAGTATAATAATTGCTAAGGTGATAGCTCTGACAGAAAAGTTTGATTTTTTTCAGGAAAATTTTTTAGTGCGGCATATGTGCAGTATGAAAAAACGGCATGCAGCTGCTCAGCCCTACGTGTACCTAAAGATAAAATCTTGACCTTCTTTGTTCAAACTGAAACCATAGCAATAATTGTACCCTCGAATAGCTCTCCCTACGAGAAATCCCATTCTGTTTTTAAATTCTCAAAATCTTGAATTCAAAGCGAGCTATTAAAAAGGGCGCTGAAACCGCGAGAAAGCGGCGCTGCATGCATTTTGAACAAAACCTGCAAGCGGCATTGTATGTATGCATTGCAGTATTACACAAATAAGACCCGCTCCAAATGGCGGTGTAACTAGGTAGTGACAGGCAGGAATCGCAGACAATCTTAATCATTGGCTCTTGATCTAGATTTTTGTTCGTTGTCGTGTGCAGAGCCGCCAACATATGCCTCTAAACCAGCCAGAGCTCATGAATTCAAGAATAGAGTTCCACGACTTTTTTTCGCGTTTTCCAAGTCAACTGTTGTGATGACTTTCGACAAGTTTTTGTCATAACTTTGAGATGAGAGTGGTGGTTAAGGTCATGGCGGATGAGTGGAATCCTAGACACCTACTCGTGTTCAGAAGCGAAAACCTTGGACAAGATCATGTCCCTTGCGTTCCGAAAGAAATCGGGAACGCGCCCATTTGAATCGCAAGGCAGAAAGCTTACAAACGTGCTGGAAAGTTTATTAATAGGGTAACGATTCGCCTTTAGTGTTGGATCGTTTCCGTATATTACTGGAAGACAAGGTCGGATATGGATCTTTCATCCACCTAAACCGTAACTCAGTAGAGATCATTCTCGTTTCGTTGCTTTGAAGGACCAATTGTGCTACCGATTCGAAGGATCGATTAGGCTACATATGACGATAGGCTTCCTGTGACGTTTACACCACACAACAGGCCTCCTAAATTTTACTCATCCACGACGGAATGAACTGACCTTCACCAGATTCAGAATTGACCGCACCTCGCTCAAACCACTTTGCGAAAGGTTAAGCAGCAAGTTTGGGGCTCCGCTCCGTCCTGGAGGCTACCCAGAGAGCTTGGACATATTGCATCCATTTTTCGAAAGCTGAAAATGGAGGGAAAGAATGAAACGAACCTGCAGCAAAACATGTGGGCTGCAAGTGATTACATGCTTTACTGAACCCTCTAAAGATTGAGAAAATAGAAGTTTCAACCTGTGCGGCTGAGTGAGCAAAGCAGGGTTCTCAAGAGGTCCAGGGTGAGTGCTTCAATCCCAGTGCTGGGTGGATATTCACAAAATTATCCGTCCTGAGTTCGCTCGTGCTCAGTGAAGAGAGTTATCGAGTTCGAAATATCTCAGTACTTTGCTTACTTTTATTACAGGTATTAGAAAAATCGTCATCGATCCAGGGACTCTCCTAATAACAAGTCAGAAATACGTTTTAGAAAAATCCCTTGAAATCGCATTGTAAGAAGGAAGTTCTTCTCCAAGATCAAATAATACAAAATTTGTTTTGCACAGACGTGAGATTCTCCTGGTTGTGGAACATGATCATCAATGTATGGTTCGTTGGATTTCTACCAGGTATTTGGGCCAGCAACTTATTGATGGAGAGGTTCGGCAGAAAAGGTAACGCTCACTGTTTCTATTTTTATAGCTTAATTTCCGTTTCGCTTCAGCAGCCTTTCTGGTCGGCAACATTTTGAACGTCATCGGATCAATTTTGCGATGTGTGGCCATCTTATTGCTTCAACCGAGCGTACTCATCGGTGCACGAGTACTTTGTGGATTCGCCACTGCAGTAGCCTATTGTTCACTCATCCTTTATCTGCAGGTATGGCCCCTGTAATTCGATTACAGAGCCGCGACGCTCCCTCGCGGAAGAAGTGGTCCGCCGTAAAACTCAGGCAGAATTGCTACCGATCGATTTTTTTCCGTCCTCAATAGCTTCCTGATTCAATAACACCGACGATATGTGCAAAATCCTGATCGAACAAAAATTCTGTTTTCTCAAAATTTATTCATGTTGAGGAGGTCGCACCTGACACAATGCGTGGGATGACATCGTGCATGAATGGGCTGGTATATTCACTCGTCGCTTTCCTTGGCATAACACTAGGGAACGACACGTTTCTAGGACGGAATCTTTTCAATTATTTTGCGTCTGCAGTGCCGCCGTGTAAGTCTGTTTCACTAGTGATCGATTTCTGAGCTCCACCTCCTCGTATTGATCCCGGTTTCAGGCGCTTTTGGTGTTGTCATCCTTGCGCTACTACCAGAAACGCCTAAGTTCCTCGCTTCGAGAGGAAAATATGGGAAGGCTTCAGACTCCATGAGATTCTACTATGGGAAATCGGCAAAAGTGTCAGACTCCTTCAAAACCATCACAAAGGTAACTAGTTCTCATTTACTGTTAAAATAGTTTAGTCGTTTGAGAGTTCTTTTGAGGACGTTGGAGAGAGAAACATTGCGGCCGTCAAGTTGTCTGATCTAGTCGTCATTACACATCTTCGTCGAGCACTTCAACTATTTCTGGCTTCTCTTCAAGTTTGTCAAGGAGGTAGCTTCAGCCACAACAACCGTGATAACACACTGCTTTGCAGAACACTGTAGCGTTGTGGACAATTCTTTTCTCATCAACTTTCTACCTCGAACAAGCAGGTGTAGAGCATTGGCTAGCTCAATGGTCGAGCTCCGTGATGGCGGGCGCCTACATGGCTGGGACTATCACAGGAACAATTCTTGTAGAAAGGTGCAATATTCTTAAAAAAATACGTTCAGCTAATATAGACTCCGTCATAGTAGCCCTACCCTGTCACTATCTTATTCACGCACTCAGGAGTCAAAAAAAGCTGTCCTTCAATGTTCCGCCTTTGTCGTCTGTTGGTCGTCCCCAAGTCGTCCGCGATTCCCCACCCCGGTCGGTGTATTTGTAAAAAGTGCGGAGCAGAGACAAGGTTGCTCTTCTGTAAGCAGCCCTGTGTCTTTCTTGTCTCACCGAGTACCACCGTTGGAAAAAGGAGCTCCGTTGGTTTAGGAAGTATTCCAAAGGATTACTCCAGAGCATGGCAGGCTCCTAAACGACCTAGAACGGCTCACGTCGGACTACCGTTTAACTATGACGGGGGCTTTATGAAGTGCAGTAGATGAAGGTTATTCACTTGAATGTTCACTAACAACCTTCAGGCACAAGTCGTCTCTAAGACGAAGTTAATATTTATTACAGTAAAGTTGAAGTCATTCTTTTACTACCACCAGCTACCAATCTGAGCAACTAAAGTGTTGAATCGATGAGATGAGCCGAATGATTTTCTGAACAGAAAGGGATCGGAGAGAGCCGATGGATTGTTGCATCTCATCCATCTTTCAAGAGCCAAAAAGGGGAAATGAGGGAAAGACCGTGAATGTTCATAGGTGTCCTTGTCCAGGCCTTAGTTATGCACTGGCGGGCTGAAAACGTCTTGCGATGGCACTGCCGCAGTTTACGGTATGTCAAGGAAACTTAAGCAGCCTCGCATACAACGACGCTATATATTGCAGACCAGAAATTCATGGGCATTTCAATTGGATTTTGTCAAGGATTTGCTCTTCTATCGCGCATAAATTGTAGAAGTCTTCTATTATCCGACTCCTCATCTCACTCGTGGTGCTCGTATAATTTTATCGTGTTTTGACGAATTTATTTTTTAAAATCAGTCAGCAGGTGAAACTTGACAAATTCCCAAAGAGGCAGATCCCCCAACGAGACAGGGAGCAGCGGCCTGTATTACTGCTAGTTATGGCTTTCCGCCGCGATTTCCTGTGATAACTGTTCCTTTTTGAGTGCATCGACTCGCTGAAGGTGACCATTAGTGATAGTCGCCTTCTCGTTTTCATGGGGTCCCACCGGTGCGTAAGTACCCTGTTAGTATTCTCCCTCCCCTCAATGTCCTACGAGCAGCATTCAGGCCTAGGAAAGTAAGCTAATTTATCTAATAAAGTCGTAGAGCTGCATTATATGTATCATCGACTCTCAGTGATTGATCTTGATCGCCAAAGCGTCCAGATGGGAGCTTACCTTTTGCCTGGTCTACATTTTGAGTGGAACGTAGGCTTTTATTTGTAGAGCTTTGGGGACAAAGTCATTTGTTCGCCGTTTTTTCATTGAGTTGGGAAATATGAGAATGTGGTTGAGATTTTACAGCTTGATAGAGTTCGCTCCCACGCAGTGACACCAAAAATCACCAATGAAGTATGACAGGTTTTCAATTATATTTCTTACAAACGTGTTTAATATAGTTCCAGTCTAATGAAAATCTTTCAGATGTGGACGTCGAAAAATGCTGATTTGCTCGAATGTGGTTAATATTATGTCGCTTACATTGTATGTTGCATGCGCTCAAGCTCATAGCCTTGTAGACTTGCTGAAGTACGGATGCCTCATGATGTTCATTGTCTTTGGCTTCACTTTTGGGTGAGATACATTCGCTGCAACCAGTGCCTGTGAATGTTTCATTGCAGGTTGTTATTTTCAGAGCTGGTGTGGGTCCAGTGGCTCGTTTCATTGGCGCCGAGTTGGTACCACTTCGATACCGAAGTATGCTTACCGCGGTCGGCTTCACAACGAACACGGTGACGAGCTGTATGACAGCATTCTTCTGTGGCCCGTTGTTCAATCTCATTGGGCCATCAGCTTTCCTGGTGTTATTTGTTATTCCGTCTTCCTTCTGCACATTTTACCTCTATCTCTATCTACCAGAAACAAGAGGGCAGCAAATCGATCAAATCGTCAACGCGCTCAAGTAGCTCCTTAAAAGAGTGATTAGTCTTAGAATTTCTAATACCATTAATACCTCTCATTTGAAAGGAAAATCAATTTTAACACGACAACTACTGCTTTCGTGCTAAACAATATTTAAATATCAGTAAAAGAGCAACCGAAATGCATATTAGAGTGCGAAAATTGGTGCCTAAAGGCAGTTTCCCCGATAACCTTCGATTTTGAGATTAATCGCTAAATCGATTGTTTAGCCCCCGGATAGAACTGAAATGACGAAGAAATCAAGGAAAACGCACCGGAAGGGCACGAAACTCTCCACTCACACCCCGTCTCTTCACTCTCACAGGAACTGCTCGCTGTGAAAATGAAATCTTTTGTGGGTCCCCTTTTTACAATTTTTTCTCTCTATTGCTCCCTCTCTCCTTTGGACCTCAATTTATATATTTTTTTGCCTAAAATATTCTTCCATTTTCGAATCGCCCCATTTTTCACCAGTGACGACCACAGTGAACATGTTCATCCAACTGGACTACTAGTCCAGGAGTGCGTTCCAAGAACGTTCCCAAGACGCTGTGGGAGGGAAAACAACCTCCCCATCTGTAAATTTGGTTTCCATGGATGCAAATTGTAGCTTAAAATTGCTCCCACGTTGCCGTGGCTACGATTCCATGGACGCGTTTTGCCATGGGAATGTTCTTGGAACGCACCCCAGGGCAGAGAAGAATGACACTGAAATAAGACGTTTCAGTGTGTTTCTCGCCGTTTCTTCGTAATTTTGGAAGCACTTGGTGGCCAAGGCATAATTTTGAGTGGAAAACTCGGGAACGAAAATCATCGTGCCTTTAATGGAAGTCAGAAATTTAAGGAGAAAGATACTCAAGACCGGGTAATTTTGCTGTACAGAAAATCATGTTGACTATGTGCATGACAAATTGCTGAATACGAATGAATGCTTCACAACATACTGTTCTGCAGAAATTATAGTCTGCTATTCGGTTTTGATATCGTCGTCATCATAACACATTAGCAGGTCGATAGAACATCATATCATTAATGGATCTCTTTCGTCAGCCATGACGTCGTTAACGGCGGATGACCTACCTGTTGCAACTGGAGGTCTGCTAAGAGTGTCAAAAAATCTGACAAATTCGGAGATTGATCAAGAAGCAAAAGTGGGCTGCATCCACATTCGATATGGGGAAAGGACATTGTTCCTGGAATTGTGGAGAGGCCTGGGGTGTATCTAAACTTTCTCGCTGTATAGTCGTGACGTGGTTCATAATAATCTTCTAATAATTTTACTGCTGTAGCAAAAAATACACCTCTCGTAAAAACAATACATTGTTGAGTTATGAGTTTTGGACAACAAGAAAACGGAAACTCAGACGACATCGTTCCACTTGCCAGTAAGGAAACCTTTCCAGTCAACAGATTGCACTTTGTGTGCCTTGCACATTTTCACAGTGTATTCGAAAGAACTCGGCTCAAGTATCACATATCTGAGAATGAGACCTTTTCCAAACTCTAACATGTAGTCGACTTCGACTGTTTTCTCGCCAGACGAATCGAACCCCTGAATAGTTCACAGAACTTGCGAATGTACCACAACATTTCTGAACCATTTGAGAACTAACGGTGAGCTGTTTCACAGCACTGGCTCTTTCTCCTGGCCTTCGAGCCAGCAGGTAGGAGAGACGTATCCTACACTCGGTACAGCCCTGAAACATTCCACATTGAAAAAGGGTCACATTAATATAGAAAAACCTTGTCTAATGTTTGTATGCATTATCATACAACTTGCTTGTAGCAGTAGCAGCAAATTTTCTTTTTATTCGAAGATCCAACCCCTCCTGATGTGCTGTATCAACTACTTCAAAGCAATCGAAAGTATTACACTGAAAACAGAATGGGAAGCTTTATTACGTGTTGGAGTGTGCCTACTTCAACACGCTAAAAGAATGCAACCTAAACTTGCAAAACTCAAGACATACTTCAACATAAGTCGTCCATCTTAATAAGGGGATAAAGATGTACCACATGGAGCTAAACGTACTCCTCGATAAGAGAGTCCGTCGGTTCACCGAAGCCCTAACTGCAGCTCTCGAATACAATGTTTTGGAACTAGATTGGTGTGACAGTGGCATACCCACAGAGAGCAAGAACCTCTCCAAGTTCAGCTTCTCCGATAATACTGCTCTCACACGACACAAATGAAACGAACTCCAGCGGACGGAACGCAGCGGGCGGCATCGTCCGGCTGACGGTGAACTGCCTACCCGTGAGGTAAAACATTTCCGTCTGCCACACCAGGTACATAGTGAACTTCGGACTTCCCGGGTGGCTTCCGAAGTTTCATGAATATCGCAACATGTACGCACGGTATATCCTGGTGGACTAATTCCCGGCTATTTCGCGGCAATGTCTCGAATTTTCAAGCAACGGAAACGAAGTAGTCAGGAAATACCCAAGATATAACCGAGAATTGTTTAAAAGTAAAAAAAAACCAGGACGCAACAGTCGCCGGCTCGCCGAGCCACCATCTGGGGCCGCCAGCGGTTGGGCGGGGCCTCCAGAGGCTGAACGAAGTCCACGTACCTCAAACTTGGGTAATTGAACCGGCGAAGGTGCTGACGTCTGAATGATGCCTCTGGAATGCGCCGTATATCTACCTGGAGAGCATTATTTCTCGGCTATTTGGCGCCGAGCGTTATTTGGCGGCTATTTCGCGGCCCGCTATATTTAGTTGCTATTACTCGGCTATTTTGTGGAAAGCATTATTTGGCGGCAATTTCGCGGCTATTACGCGGCAAGCAGGCATTTCGCAGCTATTTCTCGGCCGAAACTCTCAGCGTACCTGTAGACAACCCAAAAAACTTGTGCTCGTTAGCGGGACGATCATCAACAGGCTACGGGCAATCAGAATCAAATGAGTTTGAAAATAAAAATAGAGGATTGAAAACAGTACAAGCAAATTCCATTGTTCTTTGTCATCACAAGGACCTGGTGGGTTATTGCGACAGCTTCCAGCTGCTTCACCACATCTTATTCATACCACCATAACATGCGTGGCAACTTGTTCGTGATATTTGAAAGGGAGTTCTCAATACGTATGCGCGCAAAAGAGTTCTTACTGTGCATGTACGGAGGATTGAAGCGGGCTCTGCAAACATCTCTTGGAAAGGCCTTACACCACCATCCTGGCTAACGCTAGCTCACAACAAGTCATTGATGATCTCGTACCCAGAAATCCATGTAAGCAGGGGGATGCGCCAAGAATAAAGCTTCAGAAGAACTTTGACAGCTCGCACTGTGACAGCCCCAACATGAAAGCTACCTGAAGTTTTCAATCCGTTTAAACTAAAGAATATAAGCAAAATAGAAAAAGTGCAGAACTGTTTTACGAGAAAATTGATTATGAGAATGCACGGTTTCATCCCGTATGAGCAGATGCGTTCATCATCTGACAGGAATGAAATCTTTGCTCTCAGAGCTTTGGCTCATAGAAGGGAAATAAATGATTTACTTCCTCTGCATAATATCCTTTTGAACCCTGAGTTCGGTCTAAATTCGCATGATTTTGTTACCTTGAGAGTTTCCAGCACACGGGGAGATGAGATCAAATTCCAACGTTGTTCAACTAATCAAAACTGCAGACACTTTTTCTTCACCAACAGAACAATTCCAACGTTTGAAAGTCTCGGTGAGTTTGAGACTGTCTCACGCAACTTCAACTTTTTCAAAAATTTCGTCCGCAAAAAACTGAGGCCTAGAAGATTGACAAATGATCCGGATTAAGTGGTTGGAGATATTCTCTAATCATGACACTGTGTTGTTGAATTGTATCTGTATACCTTCACATAAGCTCTCGCTTGTGTAATAAATAATAATAATAATAATAATAATAATAATAATAATAATAATAATAATAATAATAATAATATTATTAATAATAATAATAATAATAATAATAATAATAATAATAATAATAATAATAATAATAATAATAATAATAATAATAATAATAATAATAATAATAATAATAATAATAATAATAATAATAATAATAATGGGGGTGTGTATACAAGTCTGTTGGTACCTGCTCGTTGGTGCCACTGCTTCTACTGAACCCAGCAGACGTTTGAGTGTACACAGGGAACGTTCGAGCGATATAGCGTGCACAACTATACCGGGAAGGTATCCCGCACATTGCATAAAGGTGTCGCCGTCCGGCACACCAAGGCCTCTGGTCCATAGCACCTTAGCATCCGTACCTAGGGAGTTCATGGAGTCTTTGGTCACAAGCCACAGTTTCGCCACCCTGAACTGTCGATCGCTGTCGAGTGATATCCAAAAAACTGCGCTATCCAGACTTCTGAGCTATTTCCATGCACCGTTTGCTGCTTTGCAGGAAACCCGCCTCAAGGATAGACCCGTCATCAGCGTCGGAGAGTACACCATCTACTGCGGTAACGCTGACTATAGGAGAGTGGGAGGCTGTGCAATAGCTGTAAGGAAGAATTTTAATGGTATGGTCAAGGAGTTCGGCTCAACGTCGTGCCGGAATGCATTCGTACGACTGCGGGATCACAGAGGATTCAATCTGTGGATAGTGAGTGCTCATGCGCCCACTGAAACCGCCGAAGACAATTCGAAGGATGCGTTTTATGAGGAACTCAATACGTTGCTGGCCAGGATACCTTGTCAACATGCTGTTGTCGTGGGGATTGACGCAAATGCGAGGATGGGACTTGATCAGTAATCCGAAGTACTCGGTAAATGGTTCTACCCAGTGGAGCAAACATCGGACAATGGCTACCGCCTTGTCGACTTCTATGAACGCAGTGGTCTGATTATTGCATCGACATTCAAGAGGAATCATCGCCGCCATCAGCTTACGTGGCAGGGACCAACCCAGCTATCTCCAGAAGAGCAGCGGAAGCGGAAGATGAGACGAGGAATATTCCAGTATCGGACATTCGAAGATCTAGAGCTGTGTGGGATGTCGCATTCGATTCGGATCACCGTCCTGTTCTGTTGAAGTTCACTGCGAGGATTCATAAGAGGAAGCGAGGGGCTCAGCCTCTCCAGAGGATTGGCATGACAAGTCTCAGAGATGAAGAGTGCAGAAGGAATTTTCGACAACGCGTTTCTATTCACATCGGAGTACGGACTAAGAAGAGACTTTGTTGCGACGCGGATTCTTTTGTCAAGTGCATCCAGGACGCTTCGAAAGAGGCACTCCCGTTTGTACAGCCTAAGAAGAAGTTTGCCTACGTCTCAAAAGAAACAACATCTACCTAAAATACAGTATGTGCTCTCCGAACTGCAGGAAACTTCGTGGAGGAGAAGCGTCTGAGGAGGAAGTTGCGTCGGCAGCTTCAAAGTGACCGCGATCGAGAGTGGACGTGTAGAGCTCAGGAGTTCGAGAAGGCTTGGGAGGAGAAGAATCCGAGGAAAGCCTACACGTTGCTGCGACAGTATAGCGAAAAGATGAGGAGATGTTCTCCTGTCTTGAACACTACCAATGGAGTTGCAGTTGGTGATGCGACGCTGCCAATATGGAAGGATTACTTCAGTTCACTACTAAATCGTCCAGCGCCATCAGTACCTGAGCTCCCGCATGTTCAGAGAGCACATTACGATGTCAGTGAGGAACCGCCGACTGAGTCTGAAGTTTTGGATTGCGTCCGGAAAATGAAGAATGGAAAGGCTGATGGAGATGACAACCTCACTGATGAAATGCTGAATGCTCTTCCTCCGTCTGGGATTCGTGAAATGACCAACACCATCCGTGCTATATGGATGAGCGAAAGGATACCCGATTCGTGGAGACATGCGATCATTGTACCTCTTCACAAGAAGCTATCCATCACGGATCCTGAGAACTATAGAGGATTTTCTCTACTTCGTGTCATGTACAAGGTTTTAGAACGTATCATTCTCGAGCGACTTATCAAATATCGTGAAGGAACGACCAGAGATGAGCAAGCCGGTTTTCGACCTGGAAAATCGACCATCGACCAAGTGTTCGTCGTGAGAAGAGTAATTGAATCGTGGCAGCGGTATTCGAAGCCATTACAGCTTGCTTTTTTAGACTTTGAAGCCGCGTTCGACTCTCCTCATCGTGATCGATTGCTCAGTGCTCTACGAGCCGATGGAGTACCGGAAAAGTATGTTAGACTAATCTAGGACATGAACAAAGGAACAACAGCAGCAGTTCATACGCCTGTCGGGTTTACGTCAGCTTTCGAGGTGGAAGCAGGAATAAGGCAAGGAGCTGTTTCAGGACCTTTTCTATTCAACTTCGCCGTTGATGACATCATGCGTAGAGTTGCAGAACAGTTTCCTGCGGATGTGATCCTAACACCATCAGGACGCTTCCTTGTCGACCTGGAGTACGCCGACGACATCGTGTTAATCGCTGAAAACAACGCAAAACTGCGAAGGATTGTGAACCTCGTTTCGAAGTATGCCGAAGCCTATGGACTTCGTCTTCGTCCCGACAAATGCAAGCAGATGTGGGTCTCTCAGAGGCCTTCAACGGGAGTTTGTGTGGACGGACAACGTATCGAACTGGTGGACGATTTCTGTTATTTAGGCTGTTTGCTGAAGAACGATGGTAGTTATGCAGCGTATATTCGACAATGATGTGAGAAAGCTACGTCTGCATTTAATTCTCTAACCAAGTGTCTGTGGTCTACCATCATCGCGAAGGAAGTCAAGTTGCGCGTCTACTTATCCGCTATTCGCCCTATCATGATGTACGGATCGGAGACGTGGGCAGCACCGAAGGCGCAGATGGAAAGGTTGGATTGCTCGGAGAGGAAGCTTTTTAGGCATTTGCTTGGATATTTCTGGCCGCGTGTATGCCATAACGAAGACCTTTACAAGGAAATCGACGCAGTACATCAACGCTTGACACGAGGGAGGTGCCAGCATCTCCTAACGACATCTCAAGCAGCAATGGAAAGTCGACTTCGACTGTTCGGGCATATATTAAGAAGAACGCCGGATCGTCTCGTATAACACGCTTTAGGAATGCTTCCAAATCCTGTCTGGAAACGGCCACCTGGGCGTAGGCGAAAGTTCTGGACGGATGCGGAGAGGATTTGAAGTCACTCGGCATCGAAAGACAGTTCAGGCGCGATGTTTCGTCTCGCAGGAAATGGAATAGTGACAGCTGGATGGAATGTGTTCAAATTGTGGCTGAAGACCGTGAAAAATGGACACGGCTGACTACTAGGACGGCACACCGCGGTGAAGATGCGGAATGACCGCGTCAGGCGAAAGCCAACCGATTAAGTCAAAAGTATGTAATAATCCTGAAAGTTTAGGTTCCTGGCAAAAGTAAAGATTTGGCATGGCCGTTTTTTCGAGATTTTAGAAATATACTCAGTTAAAAGGGGAAGGTGAAGAAAAATGGAAAAAGTTTTGAAATATTCCTGAGAACGATTTGGCGTAGAATAATTTGATTTTTAGGAAATGTAATGAAATAGTTAAAAGTATGATTTGGCAGTCGAGTTTGAACCAACTATTTACAAGAGTTGTGCGAAACGAGAGATCGCATTGTATGAGCTTATCCGTAGAACATATCAAAGCAAAATCACGCGTGATATGAAACAAACACTTGATTTTACTTCACTTAAAACGTGAAGATCGCGGCATTCCAGCTCACAAACGAGCTTTTACTGCTTGCCTTATCACGCGTGATTTTGCTTTGATATGTTCTACGGATAAGCTCATACAATGCGATCTCTCGTTTCGCACAACTCTTGTAAATAGTTGGTTCAAACTCGACTGCCAAATCATACTTTCAACTATTTCATTACATTTCCTAAAAATCAAATTATTCTACGCCAAATCGTTCTCAGGAATATTTCAAAACTTTTTCCATTTTTCTTCACCTTCCCCTTTTACCTGAGTATATTTCCAAAATTTCGAAAAGACGGCCATGCCAAATCTTTACTTTTGCCAGGAACCTAAACTTTCAGGAATTTCATTTATTTTTCCTGAAGGTTTCCTTTCTAACATGGTTTATGCCTGGTGGTGTTAATTCAAAGCAAACCCACTGATGCCCTGCCCTCCCCCCTTCTATGACGTCCTGCACGCTCGCACTGATGTCCTGCACACGTTCTACGGCGCTCTGCGCACACCCATTTGGGTCACAAGCACGCTCATGCCGATCATTTTTTCCGCAGGGCTACCGTAACCCTCCTTCGGAAGTTTTCCAAGTGTCAGCCTGGATATGAGCACATCGTTATAGCCAACCATCATCTTTGCACAATTTCGACCTCCTCAGCCACTTCCCAGTGGCTTCTCGAAGAGAGCGGTGTGTGAATGACTGCATACCGTCCTCTCCCCTTTTATACCCCGCATGTTATGAGCGTGTGTTATCGTTCGTTATCATGTTTTGTTCAAGAATGATTACGGTAGCCCTGCGGAAAAAATTATCGGCATGGGCGTGCTTGTATTTGGATCCCGCAAACTTTCTACGGCGTCTTGCTCACTTCCACTTGGTCACCTCACAGTTTTTATGGCGTCCAACGTACTTTCATTTGGGTCCCACACACTTTCTACGGCGTCCGACGCACTCTCATTTGGGTCCCACACACTTTCTACGGCGTCCGACGCACTCTCATTTGGGTCCCACACACTTTCTACGGCGCCCGACGCACTGTTATTTGGGTTCCACACATTTTCTACGGCGTCCTACGCACTCTCATTTGGGTCCCACACATTTTCTACGGCGTCCTACGCACTCTCATTTGGGTCCCGCACACTTTCTACGGCGTCCGACGCATTCTCATTTGGGTCCCACACACTTTCTACGGCGTCCGACGCACTGTTATTTGGGTCCCACACGTTTTCTACGGCGTCCTACGCACTGTTATTTGGGTCCCACACATTTTCTGCGGCGTCCGAAGCACTGTTATTTGGGTCCCACACACTTTCTACGGCGTTCTGCGCACTCCTACTGGGGTCCCGCACACTTTCTACAGCGTCTTGCGCACCCCTACTGGGGTTCCGCACACTATCTAAGGCGTTCTGTGGATTTCTTCTGATTCACACCGTGCGGCGTTCTAAAAAAATACATCCAAGATCCCGCCGTATTGATTGAAGCATTCAATCCTAAACAAATGCCTATCAGTGACGGTGTTTATTTCATTAGATCATTTTTACGAATGAGTAAACGTCGGATGGTTTGTAATAACATGTTTACGTGTTTTTGTCTCACTTGACCCTCAATTTTGAGGTCCCGCAAAAATTGAGCTACCAACTTCAAATTTTGTCAGGAGCTAACGGCAATCATAACAAACTTTCTGGCCAAAAATCAGCTTTCTAGCTCAACGATAAGTGTTCCAACAAGATCATGTACGCCAAGTGAAAAAAAAAGGAGATGAACCCTTTTTTCGACCAAAATCACGTGGTTTTGACAATTTTTCTCGAATCTCAGGTAACCATTCCAGACCATTTTTTGAACAGTTATTCAACTTTCTAAAGTATATTAAATGCAAAAAGAACGGACTTCCTACGTTCACTCTGGACCCTGATACTGAGATCAGGGGGTTGCGCGATGGCGAATCAAAGCCAAATCTGGTGAGCGCTTCGCGCTCACCACAATAATAATAAAAATAATAAAGTTTATCTAAGAGTTTTATATCTAGAGATAGGATATTTTTGTTAAGGGAAGTAGTGAGGCAATGAGATCAGGTGACTGCGAATGAGGGAGGGTACCACAAGCAACGAATAGACTCACATCAAACGTAGTATTCACGCATGGGAAACACATCAGTGTCGGTGGCAGAAAACGTAAGCAAGGTTTTCCAAGTGTCAGCCTGGATATGAGAGCTCAATAAAAAACAGAATTCGCAGTTGAGGCCGAAAATCGGTATCTGAGTGAACTGAAGAAGCCCGAGTGCTTGTGTGCGAAATCGCCCACTATTGAGTTAGCATGCAATCAATAAAGTGGAAGCATCAAGAATACATTTTATTAATCAGCGCATATAGAGTCCATGTAATTAATTTAGTCTGGTGAATGGACGGGACCGCGACGGCAGATGGCCACGCGCGATTGCAAACTCGTTGGCCGGTGATGCCGCCAATACCGCATGGCAAGTAGCCTGGTCCATGCGTTAGACTGAATCTAATACGGAAACCATACATTCCGCTCGGATAGCACAGCTATTTTGAGATCCGCACTAACCTTATAACATGTGCGCACCGAGTTTGCGCCAACGCACAATAAGGAACCCAGAGTCTCACAATCAAGTCGATCTGCGCCGACTGCATGTATGCATTCCAGTAGCTAATAATGAGCAATGATCCACACAGTAACTTGGAAATCCCTAGCCTGCACTTTCACCAGTCTTGGGTTTAGACAGCGATTTTTACGAATTTTTCCCGATTTCCCGGGTCGACACTCACACCTTTGTTTCCAGCCACCGACACTTAGAAGGTTCCCGTGGCGATTAACAGCTCCAGTTGGACGAAATGCGAGACAAAATAACTAGTTATGAAAACCGATACCTTTACAAACTCATCAAAATAGCTATAAAGAAGTACCTTGATAAAGTCATCGAAAGGATTTGCATAGATCTGTCCACTTTTATCCGCCTTGATGCCATAGGATATCTCTTTCAAGGCCGCCTTGTGGTGAGCATTTAGTGACTTCACACCGTCCATATCAGTATAGGAAGCCTCGTTTGTTCCAACTTCCGATCTAACACATATCACTGCTATCACCGAGAGTGGAAGAAACGCAGTAATCACGAGGACGGACTTCATCTGAAACAGAGTCTGTTGTCTACAAGGGTGGTGGCGGAAAGCGGCGGGAATGTTAATGGCAATAGCTTTTTGTGCTGCTTCTGTTGTTCCTTCGGCGAAGCACCTCATTTATTCAGAGAAGCCGTTCTCATGTTGGAATCTGTAACACATCGGAAATTTCCATGTTTATTCATTCTTTACAGGCGTCCGAGATATCCATTGCGACGAAAACGACCATTCGCAATGCAGATTTATTTTACACTAATGCTCAATACCTTTGATTTGATGCTGAAACTGATCAGGTCTAATGAACACAAAACCGTTGAAATCAAATTAGAGTCCATTGTTGATTACGGACAGTCTGGATAGAATATTGTTTGCACTTCCCTCAGAGGCGAGATTCGTGGTCTCCGGAGCATTGACAACTCGGCACGCGGGGTGTCCGAGTCAGTATGATGAGCGCAGAGGACGAAAAGAAAGGCGCTGCCAGCCGGTCCGGCATTCTCTCGGCCCGGCTAAAGTGCAAACTATCTATCTCTGCGTCTCCGCGGGATGGACCCATTTATAGCTTTGGCCGTACAATACAGGGATGAGTGCAAACTTAGTTTGAGGAGGAGCACTTGAAATCCCAGTGAAGAACGAAAGCTAGCGCTTTCAGAAGTCAGAGCATTCCCATGGAGTCTCCAGGAAAACACTCGCGGAGAACGTTATAATATAAAGGTGTCACTAAAGTTATGGATCTTTTTCTTGGATCGAATCGGTGAAAACTTTGTAGGCTGTACTTTCTTTAATGAGGTCGTACAGAGGAACTCGTCAACAAATAGGCTACTTACTGTAATAAAATCAATCAGTACAAATGGGAAAACCTTGGAGACTTCTCGTGGGTCACCACTTATTTTCAAATAAGTGAGTAATTCTATCAAAAAGGAGCTGTTTCAGCCAGAGGTGGTTCTGGGCAGACATAAACGTTCCAAACAAAGGAGCAACAGTAAAAGGAGATGTGCGAATCTTCAAAAAATTAACAAAATTTCCTGAGAACTTATTCACTTGGCAAAAACTTTCAAATCTCAATATCAAACCGTTGCTCTATTTCGCACGGAAGAGCTTGATGCCTCTCGATAAAAGTCTCACTTGTTTGGAAGGGTTCACATGCTTCTGTACTTTCACCAGTTCACTTTTCTGATCAGCGAAAGGAAACCGTTTATGTGGCTCAGACTTTATGTCTTCTTTTCGATAATAGGTATAAATATCTCCACCGGTACTAGAATAACCGGAGCAAGCTCCTTTCGAAAACCACAAAGCTCTTCTCTGAAGAATAACACGAGTTGATTTCGTGAATTCAAAATTTCAGCTACGGGAATTGGTTCTCCAGAAGCATTGTTAATTTTTTTGTAGACTCGCCCACTCCACTTGCCTAATGTTTCTTTTTGTAGGAACGTTTCTGTCAGCATCAAGCCACTTTTGCTTGAAGGTACTCATTTTTTATAGAGTTTGCTTTGCTTTTTCTTCTTTATCATATGTTTAATCAGCAGATTAGTACTGCATCCAGTAATTTTTTTAGGCAAACCGAAGTTTTATCAAAAGAGTGAGCGTTCGAACTGTTCCCGATTTTAGGGAATAGAAATACTGGTTAAACTCAAAGAATTTTTACTGCAGGATATGCATTCTCAGTTTGTGATTTTAATCTCAGCATCCCTAAAGACGAAGCGGTCGTGGCCGATGTTTGCCAGATTATGCAGCAAAACCTCGCTCATCTGACAGATGCCAGTCGAGAACACAACAGTAACGTCCTCTTCTTTGTGTCTCCGTGGCGAAAGCCAGGGTGGAGGGCGCAGCAAGCGCGAGGGAAAGTGGGCGAGGCATGCTTGGTTGTCAATGGTACCACAACCGAGATTCTTTGGTGGTTGTCTGTATTCGCCAGTGACCGAAGTGCCCACTCAGCCTATGTTTGCCTGTGTACCAACACATCATCTGTCTCCAAGCCACGCATATCCCACAGGATTCAATGAAATGGTGTCACAACACAAAGTATTTCATCTCTTGCGACTGGTACTGACTCTTCCAACTGGAAGCAATAACTGCGAACGCTTTTTCTTTCCAAGCAGACCGACAAAACAGTAGTCGGCAGCGGTTGTACTGGATGAGTCTGCTTTTCATAGCAAGGGTCAACTAGTGCTAGATACAAACTGACGCTACTATATCCATAGGTAGTGCGTATATCTTCCTGCTCCAGCTTTGATACTTTGATTCTTTGATAATCCACCTTCCTCGGATCTTCTCAATGTGAATCACATTCGCTCCAGATTCCGGATTCTTCAACGAATATACACCGGGTATGAAGGCGCAGCAAGGCATAATTATCCGCACTTTCCCAGGGAATGCGGAAGATTATACCCTGTTCGAATCCGGCCTCGGTTTGTATGAACTGGAAACTGCGATAGTAATCCAGTGTGGTAAACCTCTCCGTCTGAATGACTATTGGAACCTGAGCGTTCCGCGTCGGCCGAGAGTTGCTTTGACATCTCGGTATAAAAGTAGGTGATTCTGGTGTTCCACCTGTCGTCGGTTCGGCGCACGACATGCGCAGCCCATCTGTATTTCTTGGTCTCTATGTGAGTCGGCGAGTCACAAATTTCAGGCATTCTTTAGAGTTTCTCACCGATTAGCGGTTGTTGCCTCTATTTCTTTCGAGTCGTCTCTCCATAACTCTTTGGGTGGTCTTCAAGACTGTAAAGAGAACTCGGTCCTGTCAGGCAGCGATGACGTCACAACCCGGTGTTTTGTCCACCCCAAACTTCACCAAAGCATCCATTGTTACTTGAGTGATCAAGAACCAGTTCCGCCAAGATTCGCTGCTTTTGACAGATCCGTCCTTAGATAACTGATCAAGGACAGGGATGGAAATCATGATCTCCGACTCTGGGTTACAGAGAAGCTTCTTATCTTCCCTGAAATCTGGATAGAGGCACCCCACACAGTCCGCGAAGGCATATATTCCCCACGAACCGAGAAGTGCGAGACCACATCAAGACTGCTCAATTTACATAACCGTTGCAGCTTTGCTTTCGAGCTCATCATGTTTGGGGGGAGGCCAAGAAAATCACCGTGAGGGGAAACTCTCACAATTGTCTCCCTAATCAACTGTTTCAAAGAACCTTCGCTGTAATTTGTTCTTGGGGAATTTGAGGGGGAAAATAGACCTGATTTTGTCGCTATCACTCGGCCGAATGATAATGATCAAAACGGGTCTAAGTGTGGTGCGCGCGAAGCGCGCACCTGCTTTGGAAAAGGATTGCTTCTGCGCAAACCCCTCGTTACAGAATATCGGTTTGGAAGATAGTTCCGAACTTGGCATTTTCACGACATGTAGAGCAGTAAAGGTTCTTAACACTGCCCAAATTTCAGAAAAATCCGCTTTGTGGTTCTCGAGCTATGAAAAAAATCGTGAATTTTAAAATGTGTGTGTGTGTGTGCGTGTGCGTGTGCGTGTGCGTGTGCGTGTGCGTGTGCGTGTGCGTGAGCGTTTGCGTTTGCGTGTGCGTGTGCGTGTGCGTGTGTGTGTGCGTGTGTGTGTGTGTGTGTGTGTGTGTGTGTGTGTGTGTGTGTGTGTGTGTGTGTGTGTGTGTGTGTGTGTGTGTGTGTGTGTGTGTGTGTGTGTGTGTGTGTGTGTGTGTGTGTGTGTGTGTGTGTGTGTGTGTGTGTGTGTGTGTGTGTGTGTCAGTCCGGTGAAACCTTTTGAATGGTAAGAAACATGGTTGGCCAATTGAGAGAAATGGAGTGGTATTGTGATAAGAGTGAATTGATTGCAAGCGTTAAGGTAGGTCTGCTTCTCGTCCATCAGGAACCGTATGCACACCGTTTATTGCGGGACGCATCTAGAAGTGCGCGAAGCTTCGGGAACGTGTGCGGACCCCAGCTATAAGTGCGCCAAGCGCCGGGGAACGTGTGCAGGACCCAAGTTGAGGTGCGCCAAGCGCCGGGGAACGTGTGCAGGACCCAACTAGAAGTGCGCCAAGCGCCGAGGAACGCGTGCAGGACCCAAGTAGAAGTGCGGCAAGCGCTGGGCAACGTATGCGGGACCCAAACAGAAGTGCGCCAAGTGCCGGAGAACGTGGGCGGGACCCAAGTAGAAGTGCGCCAAGCGCTGGGCAACGTATGCGGGCCCAACTAGAACTGTGCTGAGCGCCGGGAAACGTGTGCGGGACCCAACTAGAAGTGCGCCAAGCGCTGGGCAACGTATGCGGGACCCAACTAGAAGTGCGCCAAGCGCTGGGCAACGTATGCGGGACCCAACTAGAACTGTGCTGAGCGCCGGGAAACGTGTGCGGGACCCAACTAGAAGTGCGCCAAGCGCTGGGCAACGTGTGCGAGACCCAACTAGAAGTGCGCCGAGCGCCAGGAACATGTGCGGAACCCAGCTATAAGTGCGCCAAGCGCCGGGGAACGTGTGCAGGACCCAAGTAGAGGTGCGACAAACGCTTGGGAACGTGTGCAGGACCCAAGTGGAAGTGCTCCAAGCGCCGGGCAACGTATGCGGGACCCAACTAGAAGTGCGCCGAGCGCTAGGAACGTGTTCGGAACTACACTAGATGTGCGCCAAGAGCCGGAGAACGTGTGCAGGGGCCAAGTAGAAGTGCGTCAAGCGCCGGGCAACGTATGCGGGACCCAACTAAAACTGTGCTGAGCGCCGGGGAACGTGCGCGGTGCCCAACTGGAAGTGTGCCAAACCCCACAGAACGTGTGCGGGACCCAACCAAAAGTGCGCCAAGCGCCGGGGAACGTGTTCGCGACCCAACTAAAAGTGTGCCAAGCGACGGGGAACGTGTGGGGGACCCCAAATAAAGAGCGCCGAGCGCCGGAGAAAGTGTGCGGGACCCAACTGGGAGCGCTCCAAGCGCCGGGGATAGTGGGGGGATCTAACTGGGAGCACGCCAAGCGCCGGAGAACGCGTGCGGGACCCAACTGGAAGTGCGCCAAGCGCCGGGGAAAGTGTGTGAGACTCGACCTAAAAAGCGCCAAGCGCCGGGGAAAGAGGGTGGGACCCAACTGCGAGTATGCCAAGCGTTACGGCTCGTGTGTTCGACCCAACCGGGAGGACCGGCAAGGGAGTGAAAATCGGAAACGCGGTTGTGATTCATCCGTTCATCTAGTCGTTATTGTGTTCGGAAACCATGAAAAAGGGTGTGAACTGTGGTGGTGCTAGAAGGGGTGGGCAAGTGTTATGCAAGACGGGTCTACTACACAACTGCATGAACATTTCAAAGGTCATATCTGAGGGTGTAATGTGCCTTTAAAAGGAAACCTTTGCAAAATAAAGTGAAATTATCTGAATGTTTTGCTTTGCTACGGATTAGTATGATTTGGAAATGAAATATTTGTGAGAAACTCGTTGAAAGAAGTGAAATGTTTTATGCTACTGATTTTGCATGGAAATAAACTCGGAAGGACCGCTAAGAACTCAGTGAAATGATTCATCGTTGATTTGGCTGTTCACTTGTTTACTAAACAACAAAAATTGAGTGTGAGACTGAAAAACCAAATCACGCACATCTCTTCTGAAAACAACCTAACGCTTGCAGTTTAGGTTAACAAGTCTCAGGTCCTTGCAAAATTATGTTGTGTCTCCCACCTCAATCATTCAGAAATATTGATTTTCAAGCATTACTAAATTATTTGACGCGTTCGCTTCCGATTGACTATCAATTAATGAAAGTGGAAATAACATCACGTGATGCGTCTATGCGAATGTTGTCAACTAAGAGAATTGCAGTCACACGAATAAATGTGTGTGCTTAGTAAGATGTGCGTGATTTGGTTTTTCAATGTCATACTCAATTTTTGTTGTTTAGTAAATAAGTGCACGGCCAAATCAACGATGAATCATTTCACTGAGTTTTTAGCGCTTCTTTCGAGTTTATTTCCATGCCAAATCAGTAGCATAAGACATTTCACTTCTTTCAACGAGTTTCTCACAAATGTTTCATTTCCAAATCATACTAATCCGTAGCGAAGCAAAACAGTAAGATAATCTCCTTGATGTTAGTGTGTAGCGGTCCACTTTTTGATGACGTCGCCATAAAGAAGAGCTTGATCGCTGTCACACCATATACTGCTCTTCACCTTTATCTTCACCATGTTCATCTCAAGGCAGGTGGGAATGCCCATGTCATCCAGCCTGTTCAGAATCTCGCTAAATATACCGTAATCTTGCTAATAACACAATACCGTCCTCAGAGCGCAAATTAGAAAGCATATTTCCATCGATGAGCAGTAATCTGTTCTCCTATTTATGATGACATATTGTATGCTGGAGGGAAATTTGAGAAGTTTTGACGATATCGTGTCGCTCTGTCAGACACCGTTCTCAATTGGGACGCGCAGCTTACGTTCAAGCAATTGCATTGTAGTCGAAGTCCCATTGTTGTTCTCCTTCAGTATGTTGACGTGCGACGGATCCACTCCTGCAAGAAGTTTCGCTTAGAGAACCACATCAGCTTCCATTGAACTGTAGTCATCAGACGCCAAGCAAAGCGGCGGCTTTTACTCGCGACCCCGCTCGATCAGTGGGGAAATGGTGTGGATATGATCCATGCAGATGGTACCTTTTCTAAGCCTAGCTTGCTCTACCGTTTGTTGGGCATTCAATATAGTCTCCAAACGATTAGGAATGATGTCGGTGAATACTTCACAAGGTTTCGATAAAAGAGCAATTGAGAGATAGTTTCCGATATCTCCCTTCCTCAGGATCGTGGCCACTGTAGAAATTTTCAATTGCTCCACCCTTGAGGTACGAATTGAAATGCTCGGTCAGTAATTTGTACGTGGCATCACCTCCTGATCTCAGCAGATCGGCAATAATGGAATCGGGTCCCGCAGCGATTTCCATCTTCATGTATCACATAATTTTCATGACCTCAGAGAGAAGAATCGGTGGCAGTAGCTCGTCATTAGAGATAGGCATTTTGAAACAGGCGTCGTCGATTGGTACAGATCAGTGTAGAAATACGTCATAATGACACCAACTTTTTCATTTCTGAAGCCCGTTTTGAATTTTTTCGTTGCTTGAATCGACTGCGTCACAACGGCGTGGATCCTGAAGAGACTATGCGTTCCTCATTGGAGGTTGGCGCAAGCTCGGTGCACCTATATTATGACGCAAGCTCGGTGCACCTATGTTATAGCATAGGGCACCGAGTTAGCGCCAACCTGCAACAGTGAACGCAAAGTCTCTTCCGGATCCATGCCTATGTTATGTAGACTGATGGTACAAGGGTTTACTGAGGAGAGTAACCACTCCGTACCACACTTTTAGAATGATTAAGCTCTCCATAACTGAATGCGCTGCCTTGAAGGCACAGTCCAACCTCAGGGGTAATTATTGGTATTATACGCCCACCGTCGCGCGCAAATAAGCGAGAAAAGTCGACCACGCCCCATGAAGAAAAAGTGGGTTACGCCCACCGAAAAACTTTCGATTTCAATATGGAAGGGAAGAGCGATTTTTATTCAGAATCCATGTTCTTCCATTTGCTTTTGGTCTGGTTTTATGTTGTGGCCTGCTTCTCCCCGTTGAAACTCAAAACGATGGATGCGAAAAACGAGAAAAAAGGCCCGAGACAACTCGTCCGCGAGCATCTCCCCGTTGAAACTTAAAATTTTTGTGGGGCCATATCTCCACGAGGGAGACATAGGAAGACCCCTCCCCCGCATCCTCGGCTCTGCGCCCATCGATCGAAAAACGGATGGCAATAAAAAACCAAGAAGGAAACATGAACCAGGAACCAGGAATATAGGAGAGCAAACGTTACCAAAAGTATACTAAACTGGATCCAAATCGCTCGAACAATTAGATAAGTAGTAGAACTGCGATACAATAATGGATTTCAAACCTGCAATTTTTAACAAGCGCGCACTAACAAGAGAGCCGTCCTGGTTCACATTACTAATGAGATCATTAGACTCCTTTCTGAACTCTCCTCTTCTCCATACCATAGCTCCTGCGACCACTGTCATGGCCGCCCTGCACATGAAGTTGGAGACGTTAGGCTCCCTTCCAGCGTCTGGAGTCGTGTGGACTCTATTGCAGAAGGGGATCTTTCTGCTTCAGAGTGCGATGCCGGCACTCCGCAAGGGAGTCTGCCCAGCGCCCGAACAGAAACGGAAAAGAATGGCCTCCCCGTCCTAAACAGGGCGTAAGGCGAATCCTTAGACAAGGGGTCCGCGGCGTTTTCTCTCTCACATGGTTGACGCCCTGCAAAACACTAACACTCGCGCTGGAATAAGAGGAATGATTCCTTCAAAAAAAAAAAGAAAAACTCACAAGCGTCTGACACAGGCGTGCAACCAGCCTCAATAATAATTATAACATGGGCAGAGCGCAGTATTTGGTCACTTCTATAGCAATAGTGAACATTATGTCATCCTGATCCCTCGAATAGCTCTGGAGGATGCGGACCACTCGGGCGGGTTGTTGATGAGTTGTAGAACGCGGTCCGCGGAGCCGACGATGGCGCGAGGGCATCGCAGGGTCCGCGGCGCCACGAACTTTGCTACGCTTGCACAGAACTGGTGGGCGTCACTCCCTCAGCAGCTCCTTCAGGAGACCAACTGCTTCACGGGCAGCGTCCTTTACATCTTACATCATGGTAGCCGCCTTCACACGCTCGACTGCCGCGACCCTAAATTAAAAAGGTAAAGTGGAGTTGCACATAGTACTATTAAGATATTGAGGAAACTCTCTGCTTGAAGGAAAAGCGGAAAACTTCCTACATGGCCCACGGGACACCGCAGCACGAAAACAATGAGCACGAACACACGAAAAATACTGAAAATTCGTGAAACAGTTCGATAGAATGTAATGTGTTATGAAACATAACATTATTCCAATTCTCGGACTGTGCATGTTGAAATGTCTCAACCAAAACTGAGAAAAAGGTATTGGATTCGTGACTGACACGACACAGAACATTTTGAAATGTGAGATAGTGAAAAACCAATGTAAAAGTATAGATTGATATGCCTACATATACATACTTATGTATGTACTGTGCTTATCTGGGTCAAATTCCGGTCCGCGATTGCGTCTCAACACGCTTTGCGGCCGCACGCGCTCGAGTCAGTCGGGTTTCCAGCGCCAAAGCCGACTCGATGTGGCTTTTTTATACAGTTTTCGCCAATTTTCCTTAGTTTACAGTTTCCAAAACCCACCTAAACTCAGCAGATCGGCCGCTGCGGCGCTGAAAGCTCTTCTGACTTGGGAGCTTGCGGCCACAAAGCGTGCCGAGACGCGATTGCGGACCGGAATTTGGCCCAGATAAGCACAGTAAAGCATATGTTATGAAGATCCCACCCCATCGCCGGGGAGAACAAGCATAGAAAAGAAAAGAATAATTTGGATTGCTTGATTGTCGCTCGAATGAGAGCTGCAACATTGACCGAAAGAATTTGTGCGGGAAGGAAGGCTCGCAGACATCCCAACATCGCTCTCTGATTTCACAACACCTGGTTCAATTGCCCTTCACTGACTTCCACATAGTCGTGCAACAGTTCTTCATCCGGCTGATCGTCCTCTAGGTGCTCCTCGCCCTGCCGTGCTACCTCTGGACGATCTTCGCCCTGGGGTATCTCTGGGCGATTTTCATCCTGTCGTGGTAGCTCTGGGTCGTCTTCGTCCTGTCGTGGTACCTCTGGGCCAGTAGCAATCCCCCGAAAGGTGGCAGCTACCGTCTGTCACTGCGTGGTGACTGAGCCAATCACGTCTCGGCTATCAATATGGACGGGCCGGCATAGAAATGCACAGGCGGCGCTCAAGTTAATGACCATTGTAGTCAGCCACCTGGGAGCAGTGAGCGTTATTTTGTGAGGTGGCTGACTGCAAGAAACGGGTGGTGACTTCGCTCACCGCCGCAAAGGAAAGAGAAATAGCGCGCGGAGCGAAGAGGAGCTGGGTCGATACCGCGGTCGTGGGGTCGAGCACGTCCAATGGTGCTGACTTTTTGAAGCAAGTGCGCTCCAAGAAAGGGCGGTGGAGCGCTTGCGATCCGACCAGTCCGCTGTCCACTTATCACCCCAGCACAGCACGGCGGCCTATCTCGTTGTGTAGGTGAGCAAGGAAAATTTGCACTCGCCGGCTGGCGGCCATCCAGCTCCGCTGCCAGCTGATAGGAACGACAGGCGAAACGTTCGAAGATTTTATTGATGTTTCAATGATTCCTGGCTGAGATTAGTGAGAGATTAACGTCAAATTGAACGTAGCTGTCATGAAAACGTCTCCTTTATAGATTCCACGTGTTCTACTCCTATTCTAAGTCCAGCTTCAAATTCCTAAAAGTTGTTGTGGTCATATTCAACCGCTTTCAGATTTTTTCCAATAATCGCTCACCACAAATGAAATCAGATCAGAGAGCCATTCAAGAAAGATAACTGAAAAACGGTTTCGTTTTTCAGAAAATGCCCGAAACTTACGTGATCCGCGTGTACTAGTTACTAAATGCTGTATAATAGTTCATCTAAGTGCGGCTTTTATCTAAAGTTCGTTTTCCTCCTTCACTTCTTTCTATGTTTACTGGGAAGCGTGAAACAGACTAAGAATAAAAATAGTTCATAATTTAAAAAAAATCCTTTAAAGGCACAGAGCACCCAAAAAATTAATTTTCACGTTTCATGCTTATCTTGGAGAGAGTCACACGCCGATTACAGTGGTGTCTCTGAAATCGTCCAAGACCCCATTTGAACAGAGTTATGGCTCTTCAAAATGCCTAGGTTTTAAGGGTAAAAAATTGGTGGACGAGTTGTCTCAGGTCTGTATTTCTCTTCATTCGCAATCGTTGCGTGAGAGAAAGCCAGGATAAGGAGAGAGTCCGGTAATGAACTGAAGAACGACGACTTGTTGGAATTCATCCATTCATTTAGCTGCTATCGAGTACGAAAAACTGTTATGGGGTCGGGCCTGTGGTGGTGAGCGAAGAGGGTCGCGCCTGTGGTAGTCGCTCATATCTCGCCTATTTGGAGGAATAGATATCCCGCACTTGGCACGTGTTATACAGGAGTGGTCTTCTCCACTATCACATGAAAATCTCAAAATTCATATCTGAGGGTGTACTGTGCCTTTAAAGGCAGTGTTCACGATTAGAATCGTTTTTCTGCTTTTCCGCCTGCAGTGTTCACGATTAGAATCGTTTTTCTGCTTTTCCGCCTATCTTGAAGACGGTCATGTGCTGATTCCAATGATGTTTTTGGAATCGTACGAGACCGTCTAGGAACGGAGTTATGCTCCCTCAAAAATTGAGCTAGGGAAGCATGGTGGACGAGTTGTCCAAGGCTTGTAACTTCCGTCTTTTGCAGCCGACGTATGCGAGCTGACCTGAGTAAAGAGAGAAGTTGAGAATGAAGGGAAGAACGGAGCTATTGATCGGAAACCATCGCTCATCTCACAATCCCGAGCATTCATTTGTTCACGTCGGTGGGCGTGGAAAGTGCATCTGGGTGTGACGAGCTGACGAGTGTCCAACTTTGGGGCCGTAGGGGACCGTTCCGAGCTCATTTTTCTTAGTTTTTTCAGCGTTTGGGTTGCGCTAGGCCCCGCAGCTGCCGATCTCCACCACAAAATCAGACATGGTTTTTATCGTGGACACTGCCTTTAAACTTTTCGATACATTGTGACAAAAACACGAGGCTAGCTCCTCGACCATCATACTACAAAGCATTGTGTATCGTGGTGTAGTGGTAAGAGTTCATCCAACAAAAAATTTTCAGAATCGTTTTTTGAATCTAACATTCTCTCGTTTCGATGATTTTCGCGGAAAATTCCGAAATCCCATCAACCAAGGTTGAAAACTTATTAAATCTGAAAGATAGACACATTTGCACGCTACCGAAACACATATTCACCACTGCTAGTTTGATCAAAGTTCCAATGAATACGAAGAACTGTGGGGTTTGTATGTAGGAAAACAGAAAGAGTCCCTCACACATGAACATGTGGCCCAGTGGTCCGAGGCGCTCTGTTGGACATCCATCTCGTAGGATGGTGCGGCGCTGATTCAAATACGTCGGCTATTGAGAGTTTTGCATTCAACGCTACTCTTCGAGAATGATTCTCGATCTTAGGTAGCAACCATAGGAGGCACCAAGGCGTCACCGACCTCAGGTTGGTTGCCTCTTTAAAGTCACCACATTGGGGGATTGCTGCTGGCCCTGGGTCGTCTTCGTCCTGTCGTGCTACCTCTGGGTCGTCACCCTCGACCTCTTCTAGGCACTCGTTTTCTTCTCTGTCGTCTGCTGATTTAGGTCCCTCACCTCCTTCGATGCCCATATCGGACTCGTGGTCGTTTCCTCTCACGGCCGACCCCTTCTTCGTGCCCGCTATCAGTGCCACCTTCCTGCCCGCTATTCAGTGCCTTCAAAAAGAAATAATCACCACAAGAAAGAAGTAGAAAAAAATCCTCCAGGAAATTTCTTTCTCTTATGAAAAAAAAGAAAAAAATCCCTGCTGAAAAAATTTCCCCAGCATTTTCTTTCTTCGAAAAAAATCTTCGGTTCTCCTTCTCGGCTTTGCTGATCTGTAGGATCAGCTCAGTTGACGATGAAGTGGCTACAGGTCTGGCTTTGGCTTAAGGCAGTGGCCCTCTTCGTTGTACACAAGCTTCGCAAAAAGGGACCTCAAACTTGGGTAATTAAATCAAAACATACTGATTATTTCCATAAAGTGATGGGGGAAAGAAAGAGAGAATATGGATCGGAACAAGGAGGAAACACGAAAAAAAATTCCCCGCCAACCCAAAAGGGAAAAGGCACGTGGCCTAAATTTGACGGCAATGGCGGGAGGGGGGGGTTGAAATGGGCGTCAGCGCAGTGCCCTTGTCTTGCGAAGCGTGTTTGGTATTGGGGCACGCCAACTCCACAACGGGGTAATCGACAGCAAATTAATGCTTTCTCCACCGTCTGTTTCCCCTAGTCCCTCAGGTCTTTTTCCTTCTCACCCTTTGTTGATCAATCGTTCGATCAATAGCCACTCTCCCTTCGTTTTCCCGCCCGCAATTTTTCCCGCCAAGCAGCGTCGCGGCGATCCCTCATCCAGTGATTGACGATACCTGATCACCCCATTCCAGGAAGACTTGTATCTGACAAAAAAAACTGTGGGTCTTGAATTGCTGCGAATCATTGGAAAACCAGTTCTTTATATATATATATATGTTATATATATATATATATATATATATATATATATATATTTATATATATATATATATATATATATATATATATATATATATATATATATATATATATATATATATATATATATATATATATATATATATATATATATATATATATATATATATATATATATATATATATATATATATATATATATATATATATATATATATATATACAGGCCATAAAACGGCCAATGTCTCACCGTCAACTGTGTATCACGCGCAGCACGACCGCACGCTAGTCGGAAGCGGACGAGTTTTGCCGCCGCGCGACGTGCTTTCTGGCCGAGCTGCGCGCGGCGCCAATCAGCTGTTCCGGTGAGTTTTATTTTTATTTTTTGGTTTTTCTCGATAATTTGATGATTTGTTTTGTGATTATGATATTTACATGAATGATAGGACTATTAGAACTAATTCTGTGTTTCAGGCATATGGCGGCAGCTGAGGAATGCGAAAATCGCCACGAAATTCGGACGGAACGTTGGTTTTTTTAATTTTTATTTTTACCTTAATTTAACTTATGTTTAATATTCATAGAATTTCATTTACTAATTGTTCTAGGATATAGGTTGTTGTATGGTGCTTAATTTTTTTATTTTAGGTGCTGGCAGCCGAAATCCACCTCGGCCGTCGCGGACCCTCCACCTTCCAGGTTGGTTTTGTTTATTTCTTTTTCGAATGTGTTTTTTAGTGTTTTATTTTGTTCTGTATTTGTTTAGAAGTATATTTACTTTGATTTAGGGTAGTTTGTTTTCTTCGAAAAATTTTTTTTTCAGGGAAGGAGGGCCGAAATCCACCTCGGCCGTCGCGGACCCTCCACCTTCCAGGTTGGTTTTGAGGTTAGGGTAGTTTGTTTTCTTCGAAAAATTTTTTTTCAGGGAAGGAGGGCCGAAATCCACCTCGGACGTCGCGGACCCTCCACCTTCCAGGTTGGTTTTGTTTATTTCTTTTTCAAATGTGTTTTTTAGTGTTTTATTTTGTTCTTTATTTGTTTAGAAGTATATTTGCTTTGATTTAGTGTCGTTTGTTTTTTTCGAAAATGTTTTTTTTCAGGGAAGGAAGGCCGAAATCCACCTCGGCCGTCGCGGACCTGTCACCCCTCGTCTATACTAGTATTCCTCTGCTGCTATTCGGAGATTATTCTGGTATTCGTCTACTACTCTACTGATCTGCTATTCGTCTACTACTCTACTGATCTGCTATTCTATCGACAGATAGGAGTTCCCGAACCTGATCCCCTCTTCATCCCCCAATCTCTCGTGCACTTACCGAGTCGGTATCACCGAGATGCACCGGCTCAGATCCGGTGCACTCCCTGATACTGGTTTGGATTTGCTTTTTGAGAGTTCACCGCTCCCCTCGCATATAAATACTAGTATTCCTTTGCTGATATTCATTCGGAAATCCTACTATTCGTCTGCTACTCCACCGATCTGCTATTCTGTCGGTAATCTAGTATTCTGTTATTCTACTTTTACTGTGAAATACTGCTATTCTGCTGGATTTAACGCAAGATATGTGACTCCTGTTTTCTCCTGATTCAGCTATTTCTCTACAGATATTTCGTGACAATTTTTATGTCTTACGTGCATGCCAACAATCAGTACATTAATTAGTCAATAGAGTGGTTCTAAAATTCTTTTAAATTCAGTGAAATAAATCGGCGACCCCAAGTCCATACAATACTCACACAGCTGAAAAAGGGAAACTTAGATGAAGTGGCACTATCAACCCAGATAGGAACCGACCTCTGCAAAAAGTTCGGCCCGCGTGGCGTCAGCCGGAGTATCAACTCCGTGAGCGGACAAGTATTGCACTATGTCCTGCTTTTTGGAGGAACTCGACGGTATCTATAAATATTATGTTGAGTTTGCATAAATTTTATTATCGGGATTGAATCTACCTGCTCTGTTGCCCTAGTGTGATATGGGGCATTGTCCATTACCAGCGTTACTCTTCTCCCCTCTCCAGCGAACTCCTTCATGTGCGGGATCGACGATGCCAACCATTCCTCGAACGTATGATGGTTCATGTCACCATGGTAGTCACCGTCCTCATTCCTTCGACCACTGACGATGACGCGGGTGCAATTGGGCACCATTCCAGTCTCGGCCAGGGCACCAACAACAATACCACGCTTCCCCTTATTCTTTCCTGCTGTCTTACCGTATGAATACCTTTCTATCTCTCTAGCCGGGAGAAAACGCGGCATCGTGTTGTCCACCCACCCTCTGCTCTTCACCATGCCCTCAAACACCCACGTCTCGTCCATGTACACGATGAAGTCGCCGTCCTTTCGCGCCTCTTCAATCCTGGCCAAGTATGACCTCCGCTTTGCAATCAGATCGGCACGGTCCAGAATGAATCCTTGTCCGTGCAGCTTCTTGTACGAGAACCCAAGACCCTTCAACAGATGGTACAGCGTCTGGGTGCTAAGTTTGAAGTCCTCGTACATTGTCTTCATATCCTCATGCAGCTCCAGGATGGTCGGGTCCACTTCTTCCCTCAACTTCGAATGAACCAGTTGACGAACTTTTTCTCCCCAAATGGGTCCTTGCCTCTCCATAGTTTCGGCGATCGTCGACTTCTTGCTGCGCTCCTTCCGCGGCTTCTTCGCAACTGGCTCACTATTGATGATCCTAGACACAGTGCGCCGGTTTATTCCACAGGCAGCAGCGGTCGTCTCACCAATTTGGTCGAAAATCGTTCCTTTGGACCATGGACCCAACTTCTCCTTGAGGCTCGACAGGAACTGGTGTACGCTGGCGACCACGGCGTGCGCGTCTAGGTTCTGCCCTGGGGATCGTCCTCCACTTCCAACCAACGACTCGCGAGTCAACCCTTTCAGCACTGAGCACAGACACTCTGGGGCTACCTAAATCGAACCTCTCCGTTAGCAAATTAAATGTTTCTCTTTTCATAAGACGTTGCGACTGACCGACTCCTCCAAGTCCTCCTGAACGTCAACTACCGCTCCATCAACAACTACCTCCTGATCCATCACTACTTCCTCGTGCTCGTACTCATCCGTGTCACAGAGGATAACCTCTGCCTGGATTCCAGCGCTACCAAGACTCCTCTCAAGGAGCATAGCCCGCGCAATGGATGACTGCAACCACATTATTAGCTTGGGAAGGGATAAACTAAGACAAACTCTTTAAACCTTACAGCTGCTGCTGGACGCTTTCGAGTAATTAGTATGGATGGGAGGGTCCTGAATCGATGGGTAAGTGGTACGCGTGGGATGGGGAGCAGTTGTTAATAGAAGTAGGATTAGTAGTTTGAATGGTTTAAAAGCGGGTAAATAGCTTACGAAATCGCGTCTTCCGCTCATCTTGTACGACTCGAAACAATGCAAACGAGATAGAAGCAAGCTGAAG
This sequence comes from Aplectana chamaeleonis, assembly GCA_029168955.1. Taxonomy (NCBI): domain Eukaryota; kingdom Metazoa; phylum Nematoda; class Chromadorea; order Rhabditida; family Cosmocercidae; genus Aplectana; species Aplectana chamaeleonis. The sequence continues at coordinate 15,338 of JAPDOI010001849.1, read as the reverse complement.
TAAATTATTCAAACCTAGTGAAAGCATAAATCATGCGAAGCGATAGAGACAAAGCACTGCACACACATGCAAGCGAAAACAGTACACTGAAGCAATAGAAAAAAAATTTATTGTGTGATTTCTGCGAACACAACTTTGAATACCAGCAGAATAGCAGTATTTCACAGTAAAAGTAGAATAACAGAATAGTAGATTACCGACAGAATAGCAGATCGGTGGAGTAGCAGACGAATAGTAGGATTTCCGAATGAATATCAGCAAAGGAATACTAGTATTTATATGCGAGGGGAGCGGTGAACTCTCAAAAAGCAAATCCAAACCAGTATCAGGGAGTGCACCGGATCTGAGCCGGTGCATCTCGGTGATACCGACTCGGTAAGTGCACGATAGATTTGGGGATGAAGAGGGGATCAGGTTCGGGAACTCCTCTCTGTCGATAGAATAGCAGATCAGTAGAGTAGTAGACGAATAGCAGATCAGTAGAGTAGTAGACGAATACCAGAATAATCTCCGAATAGCAGCAGAGGAATACTAGTATAGACGAGGGGTGACAGGTCCGCGACGGCCGGTGTGGATTTCGGCCCTCCTTCCCTGAAAAAAAACATTTTCGAAGAAAAACAAACTACTCCTAAATCGAAGTAAATATACTTCTAAACAAATACAGAACAAAATAAAACACTAAAAACACATTCGAAAAAGAAATAGACAAAACGAACCTGGAAGGTGGAGGGTCCGCGACGGCCGAGGTGGATTTCGGCCCTCCTTCGCTGAAAAAAAATTTTCGAAGAAAACAAACTACCCTAAATCAAAGTAAATATATTTCTAAACAAAAACAGATCAAAATAAAACACTAAAAAACACATTTGAAAAAGAAATAAACAAAACCAACCTGGTAGGTGGAGGGTCCGCAACGGCCGAGGTGGATTTCGGCTGCCAGCACCTAAAATAAAAAAATTAAGCACCATACAACAACCTATATCCTAGAACAATTAGTAAATCAAATTCTATGAATATTAAACATAAGTTAAATAAAGGTAAAAAATAAAAATAAAAAACCAACGTTCCGTCCGAATTTCGTGGCGATTTTCGCATTCCTCAGCGCCGCCGGCCATACCTGAAACACAGAATTAGTTCTAATAGTCCTATCATTCATGTAAATATCAAAAAACACAAAACAAATCATCAAATTATCGAGAAAACCAAAAAATAAAAATAAAACTCACCGGAACAGCTGATTGGCGCTGCGCGGCGCTCGGCCGAACAACGTCGCGCGGCGGCCAAAACTCGTCCGCTTCCGACTAGCGTGCGGTCGCGCTGCGCGTGATACGCAGTCGACGGTGAGACATTGGTAGCCAGTTTTATGGCCTGTATATATATATATATATATATATATATATATATATATATATATATATATATATATATATATATATATATATATATATATATATATATATATATATATATATATATATATATATATATATATATATATATATATCAGGAAATCGAATACCATATTTGCGAGCGGCTCAACTGAAGAAAAGCAGCGTTCTTCACCCTTCACTACGAATTTCAAATTCACTGCTTTCAAAAATAAAAATAATTCTTTTTGTAGATTCTAAATAATGAAATATTGCCAGCTGAAGCTAAGAATCAATGAATGAATCGTTGGAAAAGGTTAGAAATAACATGAAAATCGTAGACCTTTCAAAAATATCACGATCAATTTTTTTTGTATTTCTGCGTTCAGCGTTGCGTCGGAGCCGTCTTCTAGCGGCAGCGCGGCGATAAATTCAGCAGTTCAACGCATCGTTCTCATCGGGTCAACTTCTCGACAAAATAATCTCGGAACTTCAACTCTATCGTTTTTCCCCATATAGTTCAACGCTCCGAATGCCTGAGACGACACCGAAGTCCCCCTTGTGTTGCGAATTGATGTGTTGCGGACATAAATGCACTTCCCGCAGTGAACTTTATGCCTCGGTGCAAAATTTGCGATGCGATGAGGGCTCCTTCTTGTGTAAATCTGAAAAAGCTAAATAAAGAAATCTTGAGACGTGACAGATTAGAAAATGGTAACGTCCCTCATGATTCCGGCCAAAGAGAGGAAACGGGTCGAGCGAGCAAATGAGAGAATTGCAAATTATTAGTGATGGCAATAAAAATTTGAAACGTGGTAAGATGAGAAACGCGAGGTACATATGTCAAAAACACAATAGGGATGGTGACAAAAAATGCGGCTAGGAGTAGAGTTTAGTGTTGAGAGCATTTACGTCCGCGACACACCAATTGACACCATGCACTTCGGACCATCTCGAGAGTCCACACTGCGTACCCTTTATAAAACGTTGTATTTCACATCATTCAAGGCGCGAGCGGCGCGCACGACGCCTCGGCCTCCGTGTGCCCTACGCTCTCTCACTGTCTCTACCTCCGCTCCGCACCAGCACGCGTACGAACCAAGTGAATTGCCCCGTTTTATTGCGTATACATAGGACGGGGAGCGGCGACGTTCGGTACAGAGCTTTGGGGATTCAAACGGTTTATACTTGTTCAAACACGAAATCATTAACAAGTTTGGTCAGCTCAGTGTCTGAACGATCTCTGCAGCAATACTAGAAACAATGTTCCGACGAGTCGTTGTAAGGTGCAATTCGTACTCGTCAGCGTCACGCGCTTGCGGAGACTATGAAAACACCAGTGGGGACGCCATCGGAGCGTGAAAAAGTGGACCTTAACTTTTCCAAAGATGCGATTTTAGTGCACGAGTCCACCACCATGTTAGCAATGGATAATACTGTAATGAAATATTATGAAACGCAGTGAAATTGGTAGCGTATCAACAAACTACTGCGGAGCGGGCGTTAGATGCGTGCCGCGTGGGCGTGTCGTCACGCCATTCATACTCCAACGCCACGCCTGCGCATAATGCGCTGGCCTTGAGAAGTATGAATAGCGCCCAAGCAGCAATAATTATGATTGTGTCGAAGTTGAATCAAGTCGAATTTGTATGATCGAAAAATGTACCAATCATGGTATTTTCGTTGAATAAATCGGCGAAATTTCACTCATTTTCACGTCGCCAATTTTTAAATTCGTCGCGTCGTCAAGTGTGTAGTGCCTCATGATATTGTGTTTTGTATCATGACGGTAGCGTTTCACAGGAAACATGCACTATAGCACGTTTCACAGGAAGCATGCATTATAAGAAATGGGAAGGGATCAACGAGGGCAGCGTCGTGGAAAATAAGCAATGCTCCGTCAAGTGCGTGTACGCTTTTTGAGAAGTACCGTTCCTTTCAGAATGTGCGCAGTCTTTGAAGGTGATTAGCATAACTTTGGAAGCGTGCGCCGCGTCATTGAGATCGAGATAGCGCATCGTTGCGGGGGGGGGGCGAGCGCGTCTTGTGAAAAGTGCATAGATATCAACAGGAAAAGTACTGCGCGAATGAGTAGCGAAAGTGAGAAGCGCTTTGTTTGGAGCGTGCTCAGTCTTAGGAAGTGAGTAGCGCTTCTCAGGGAAAGAGGGGGACACTCCGCGCAGGGTCAGGTGAGGTTGCGAAATTTCGCAAGGGGGGGTCGCAAAAACTTGGGTCCGAAAATGAGAATTTCGTGGATATCCCATAAATTCTCGATTACTTTTGGTCCCCAAGGGAAGGATCGTAGCATCCGGTTTTCGACGCTTGGGCTCGACTAGTGAAGGAATTTTCGGCGTCTGACACTTTTAGTAATCAACTATAAACTGCCCGGCCTCGAGAAGGGGGGAACGCAAAAACTTTGGATTTTGAAAAAAAAAGGTAACCGGAAGCCGCTCCGATTTCGAAAAATTACGGAACGCTCCGTTTGACCCCGACTCCGCGTAAGACTCCCGATAGGAGAAAAAACACAGACCTACGCGGAGTCATACGATAAAGGGCAGCGGGAGTACAGCATCGCGACGCTCGTGATGACGTCACAATCACGGCTGGGACACTACCTAAATGCCTAGCGGGAGACCCCAACGAGCAGCCCAACGATGACGTCATTGACTTCGCAGGTTATTCATTTTAATACTCACCACAAGCATGCCGCCCCGGGTTGTCGCGGTCCCACGGCGGAGAAAGTCCCCGCCTGGGCCCACGAAAAGGGCGTATCCTTCGCCGCGGTCTGCGGTGAGAAACCACCCCCCCACGGATCGCGGCGAAAATCGCCCCCAGCCGAGATGATACCCTTAAGCCTCTTTCACACTTGCCCGACTGACGTCGGACGACTCGTTATCGAATGTGTAATATCTATCTACCCTACCCTACCCACCTTATCTATCTTAACTTATCAAATTTGATTACCAGTCGTCCGACGTCGGCCGGCAAACTGTGAAAGGGGCTTTATCCACCAGCGGTCAAAAATATGCTGGCCTCCGGAGAGTGACTCGAAGTCACCTCGCAGGGCCGGCATCAGAATGCCGAATGAGGACTCGAGTGGAAAGAGGCGCTTTTTATACCGGCTGTGCACGTGATAAGCACGTCACAACGTGATCACGTGTTGATAACCACCATATCAAGCTACGCTGTGATGCTTATCACAGTGGTAAAACTTGTCATCGTGTTCAAACAAGAATGAGTCCTTTGAATCCCCAATACCGTTCCTCGGGAGCGGCTCCCTGATCTTCTTCCCAGCGTTCATGCATGCCGCGAAGGTGCTGGAGAGATGGAGAGGGGACAAAAAAATCGGGTTCAGTCCTCCTTCCTGTCGAATCCGCAACAGTCCCGTTAGAGAACGATGGTATGTCCCTGAAAACGTGAAACATGGAACAGCCTATTAAATAACCCTATAGCTACTGGTGAAGAAGTAGAAAACACAAATAAGGATCAATGTTTTGATTAAACGGAGGAATGAGAAGAACCAACCTGTTTAATGACGACGGTTGAAGACTTCAGCCCATTTCTGAAAAAAAATCTGAAGAGGAAAAAGGTGAGCCTGAATCTTATCCTCTGTGAAAAATCGGAGTTCCCATCATTCATGGGGAGTGCGGTGCGCTTATTCCGTCTGCCCTCCAGTCTCTCACGCTATCTCTAACCTACGCTCCGCACCTGCTCGCGTGGAGACAAAGAAACTGTGATTTTTTACAGCCTATATAACAACTACTGCAAAAGAAGTAGAGAATAAAAAGACCAAGTAATGTTTAGATTAAAACAAGGCCCTTTAACACCCCATTATCGGAATACAGTTCAAAATTTCAGACTGTCTAAACTGCTTGGATGCTGCTTGCTCCGAAACTTGTACAATTATTCTCAGCATGAACTTACCACTTCAGCGCTTAAATTTGGCTGACTTTTCTATCCCTTCTTTTTTATTTCATAAACTAGCAATGCGTCCAGTGGCCATCCTGCAATCAAATTTCCACTATTTCACTTTCCAGACTAACCGTGTTCATAGTTTACACAGTGTTTCCAAACCCAGAAGAATGAAAACATTTAACATGTAATATACAAGGCCTTAATTAATATACGTGTAATATAAATTGGCCAATGTATATTACTTGCAAATTATCTCGACCGATGTAGAGTTCGCGCAATGATTTTAGTCTGATGAATGGACGGGGCTGCGACGGTAGATCACCCCGCACAAATCGAGGCCCATTCTCTAGTGAGGCTGCCAACCCCGCACGGCCAGCCGCCTGGTTCACACGTCAGACTAAAATGAAAACGGAAACCATATGTTACATGAAATATATCGGTCCCTCACTCGCAGGCCAAATGTCGCACGTAATATGTTTTTGATGGTGAAAACATAATACTTGTAACATGAGATACGACTACAATATACTTGTTATACATCTCCGTCAATGTAAGTTACATGAGAATTATCTGTACTCAAAAAAATTGCATGTAGTATAAGCGTAACATGATTAAAATGTCTCCCGCAACTGAGAGCTCATGTCGAACACTTCTTCTAGACTTGCGCAGCATACGGGCCGCCTCATAACTTAGCAATGAGCGCAGGCTCATTGGATTAACATTCGACAGGGTGGTTACTCGCCCGGGCGGAGTCATTGATCTCTCGCTCCTCATCTTAGAAAAATGAGAACATATTACATGTAGTATACAAGGCCTGAATTAATATACATGTAATATAAATTGGCCAGTGTATATTAATTGCAAATTACCTCGACCGAGGTACAGTTCAACTCCGCATTGCCGCTCAGTCCGCAAAGTGCACGCTGATTGCGAAAGAATGCCGCGGCGCGATTGTGAGTATTCTCAGACAGGGATGTGGGATCACCCGGGTGGTTTTTGCCTGCCCGGGTGATCCCACATTCCTGTCTGAGGACACTCACAAATCAGCTTGCACTTTGCGGACTGAACGGCAATGTGGAGCTGAACTGTAAGTGTAGGTTACAAGCGATATTAGGGAAGTATACTTGAATGTCTCAAGTATCTTACACTCTATATTACATGTAGCATGTTTTCATTTTTGTGAGGTGTCCTGAGAGAGGAATCAGCAATCAATTAGGTATCAGGGAAATCGTCGTCTGGAATTGAACGACACGTGTTTTTCCACAAAACGGTCATGTGCTGACTATCGGGTGCAATCCTATGCGGGATGCTAAATGCGTGGACTCAGAAAAATGTTGTTCACACCACTTCAGAATCGATTTCAGATTATTCACATTCATCACCGTCCTACGGAACGTGTAGTACTATGGTCGTCTGCTATCTAAGGATTATAATGTTTCACGTCCACGTTTTGTCTACTGATGACAGAAAACTATCAGGTGGCGTGGTCTCATTCCTAGAGACACCGTCTTTCTATCTCATCGAATCTAGCATTCCAACTGGTAATCATCCTCGTGACTCTAACAAAACATTTAGATAACTACTCTAAGAACTTCGACGAGAAGTAAGAACGCGAAAAATTCTGAAAAAGGTGCTAAAACTAGTCTTCGTGAGACTGACTAACCCCGAGTGGGCGCAGTGGCCCAGCGTACATAGCACAAATTCAAAGTTTACATACTTTCCTTTGAATCACTCTGACACTCGTTTGCGAGTAGCCTCCTTACTTCGATGCAAGTAGTCTCAAAACTCTCAAAAAATTGCCGTGGATTTTCTCCTACAAAGGGAATATGTGAGGCGACTTCAGAGTGGATAACCTTCACGAAGAGCGGGTAGTTAACACAATCAATACGCGAAAAAGTATGCGTATGCGATAATAAGCGAAAAAATTACGCCATATTGGAGACCTGTCTGAATGTCTGCACTCACTTTGACAATGGTAGAATTATAGTTGTGATCTTACTAACGACCAAAAGTACTTCAGTGCTGCTCTGGTTAAACCACAGAGAACTATGAATGGTAAGGTTCGCGATAAAAAAGGCAATTGTTGAGTTCTCTTCTCAAAGAATGTAGATGTGGCCATCACAAAAACGAAATTAATCGAGAAGTTGCAGAAAAAACGCACAAAAATAAAGAATTGGAACGGATAACTGGTGACTATACTTGGGCCGAATCGAATGATCGAATCATCATCCGATTGAAAAAAGTCGACTTCGATTAAATCCACTTAGTCGACTATTCGAAAAGTGGAAATTCCGGATAAATCGAAAAGTCGATAAATCGAAAAAAGATGATTTTCGTATAAGTCGGAAAGTCGACCAATCGAAAAGGGTGATTTTCGGATAAGTCGTGAAGTCGATCATTCGAAAAAGGGCGATTTTCGGATAAGTCGAAAAGTCGATCATTCGAAAAAGTCTGATTTTCGATTTATTCGAAAAGTCGATCACTCGAAAATAATTTCAATTTGCCCAAGTATACTGGTGACTGCCCGCGCGCCCCACACCCCCTCCCAATTATCGAGATTTTTGTATCTGCTTGTTTCCAGCAACGACCTGTTCCTAAGCGTTTTTTTCAAATTTTTCACTTGTTTGCACTTTTGTGATGGCCAGATCTAACATCTCATGAGCATAGCGCAGCAGCCGTTTTTATTGCAAACCCTGCTTTAAAAGGGAGTATTATTGAAAATTCTCACCTTGTTGTATTTTCTTTAGTCCACCTTGGATGTTCGAAGTTGTCGAACACACGGGCGGTCGAGGTTGTCGAGTTATTGGCATCGAAGAGTCGCCGACGTCATTATTGTGGCTCTGCAGGACGAAAGATGAGTGAGATTGCACAACCCTGGCCCAAATTCGAGGTGCGCACGTCATTGCCTGGTAACGGGGACTGTAGAAATCTGTTTCTCTATCGACGATCAGTCCGCTGTGATCAGAATACCACACACTCGATTTTCTTCCAGAATAGTCGGTACTTTTGAATGTGTACAAAACCTTCAGAACAACTTGTGGAAGCCACTCAGTGTTCATCTCAGTATTTTTGCCTTACCGGACAAATCTGGTAACGAAAGTAGTTGCAAGTAATGTTAGCCTCCGACTGGAATTGATCCCTCGAATGTTTGCTGCGGCAGTGGCCCATCTATCCACTGCGCTGCACGCTCCCGAAACTAAGCAATAATACTGCTACAGACGCTAAAAATGGTGCCGCATCTGTGAATCGGATTAGGAAACTTATGTGCACCATAATGCTCCTACTTTGTTGTTCCGACATTTGACTGATTGTTACAACACCATGGGCGGAACCTTGATGTTCGCTCATTTCGGCAGGTCACGGGTATTGAGTTCGTTGTCTTTCTCCCGCTCAAAGGAGCGAAAATTTCATTTTCGGCTCCGTAAAATAGTGATCTATATTATGCAGTGTGACTTTCACCTATCCGTACTATGTTTCCCTTTTTTTCTTCCAAAGGGTTTTGTTTAGCTGACAATGAGAAGTCCACTCTAGTTAGAATATATGTCCATCTTTCATTCACATGTTTTTGCGTGGACGAGTCACTCACTAAATAGGGACTGCTTTATATTTCCCATGGTGATTTGAAAAACCGTGTTGTCGTTGCTATAGGTCTCTGACAGTAAATAAATGACTCATGCTCGAAATTCCCTAAATGTCTGCAGGGATTCCAAAAAAAGGCATTTTCATTGCTTAACAAGAGGTATGGTTACCGATCAGGGAATTTTCGGGGTGTTCAACAAAAGATTTCGGATTCGGCTCAAAACTTTTAACTGGGGGCACTTAAGGCGCGGAACCTTAAAGGCACAGTGCACCCTCAGATATGGATTTCGAGATTTTCATGTAATTGTGCAGAAGATCCCTCCTGTATAACACGTGCCAAATGCGAGACCTCAAATCCCCCAAATAAGCGAGATATAAGCGACCACCAAAGGCCCGGCCCCCTTCCGGATTTCCGACCCCGATATCGGCTGGATGGGTGAATGAGTTCCTAACAAATCGCCGTTCTTCAGTCCATTGCCGGGTTGTCTCCTTATCCTGGCTCGCTTTTGAGCACCGATTGCGAATGAAGAGAAATACAGGCCTGAGACAACTCGTCCACCAATTTTTCACCCTCAAAATCTTGGCATCTTTGAAGAGCCATAACTCTGTTCAAAGGGGGTCTTGGACAATTTTAGAGATACCAAAGTGATCAGCGTGTGACTCTCTCCAAGATAAGCATAAAATATGAAAATTAATTTTTTAGCTGTCCTGTGCCTTTAAGGGCACTGTTCGCGATAGAATTCGCTTTTCTGTTTTTTTGCCTATCTTGAAACCGGTCCCATTTTGATTTCAATCATGCTTCTGGAATCGTACAAAACCTTCTGGGAATGGAGTTATGGTCCCTCAAAAATTCAGCTAGGGAAAATGGTGGACGAGTTGTCCGAGGCTTGTAACTTCCGTCTTTGCCAATGTATGCGAGCTGAGCTGAGTAAAGAGAGAAGTTGAGAATGAAAGGAAGAACAGGGCTTCTGATCGGAAACTATCGCTCAACTCACGATTTCGAGTGTTCCTTTGTTCACGTCGAGGGGCGGAAAGAGGCGGGACTCGCACACAGCGGCGGGGTTTGCCCACTTTTCTAAGCCGTTTTGCGGCTCCTGGGTAGCTTTTCGTCCCGTTTTTTCGACGCTGTTCTGCTTCTGAGAGCCACGAGAAGTGCCTTTCATGAAAAGTTCGAGGATGAAGTTTATCGCGAACAGTGCCTTTAATCTGGGGTCTATTTCTCGCCAGACTTAGGGTTACTGTAGTTTACGGTAGGCATAATGCCTTTTAACTGGCGTTACTTATCTTAAAATTTCAGAAATCGAAAAAATGGACCCTAAATTCGTGTTAAGCGCCCTAAATAACAATCACAGAGAAATTTTTAGTCAAATCTGAGATTTCGAAGAAGCTACCATATACCCACCGTTACCTAGCGTAACCCCAGTAAAACTCACACTACAGATCTGTGTTAGGCAGCCCGAATAACCCCTATGAGGAAGTTTTAAGACGCTTTGATTGTAGCGTTTTCGAAATCGTCAAAAGTCGCGTTCCCCCATTTTGAAGCTTCTGACCAAATTAGACGGAATTCTTTAAATATTAACAAATGGGCCTCGGATCCGTAATCGTCGACCGAAACATCTCTAGAAAAAGGTTTGGGCTCAATTCAAGACATTCTTTACACATCCTAAAAATTTACATTTGTATACCCCTCTTCTCTTCACAAACCTATTAAAATGCCAGTCATTCGGAGATCTGTTAATCTCTGAGGCATTTAGGGAATTTGGAAAACGGAGTATCAATGCTGTGTCCCCATACCTTCAACTATCCACACATGGTTTTATAAAGGCAACCTGGAAATATAAGGTAGGGCCTAGTAAGAGAGAGCATGATAACGCGACTCTACAAAACCCTCGCAGTTAGAAGTCACGAACCTCGGACGCATTTTGATAAAAATCACTCGGAACTCGCGCCAAGTTTGTTTTTGAGTTTTCGAGCTACCATATTACATTCTATTCCGACGTGATAAGTAAAAGATTTCTGACCCGCTTAGTTGACTCTAGAACCGTTTCAGACTGGTTTAACCCATTCACGACCACGCCTAATTTTGGGTGGCTGCACGTTCGGGCCCCGTGCAATATTACGTCCCCGTATACAGTGTTCCACCGGTGGGCCACTTTTGCTCGAATGGCACGCCACCGAAAAATCGATTTTCGTTTTTTCTTGTTCAATGTACGACTGTTGAAGTCAAAATCATGATGCCAAAGTTTGAGCTTCCAAAACTCTTTCCTTTGAGAGAAACGGTGTCCTTAAATTTTAACTGTGTGGATAAGACCATCCTCAAAATCACATGAGTTCGTTGAATTTTAGCGCTCTGAAACAGTAATTTTCGTAGATTACCATAATAGACATTCTTCTGTTCTTCAGTTGACAGGAAATGCTTAGAGAAATGAAATTTTCAGATTTGCACTAATTTTTGCGTTAGCTTCCCCCCTCGCTCTTGCGGTCTATCGCATTTCAACAGGAGTTTTTTGGAGTAAACGTCGTTAGCAATCTTTTTGGCATTTATACGTAGAAAATGCTCCTCAATTTTCATATTGACTGGGAATGCTGATGGAAATGACTTTTTTTAGAACTTCGCCCATTTTTTTCTCTGCCACCCACTCACCTCTCCGGTGCGCTGCCTTCTAGGGTTAGATTTTTCGTTAAAAACCTTCTTGAGCGTTTGTTTCTTTTACATTTAAACGTAGAAAATAGTTCTATTATTACATATTGACTAGGAATGATTAGTTGAATAACCGTTTTTTTTAGATTTTCACTCGTTTTCTGCTCTGGCACGTCCCCATTTTGTCTTCTACTCCTCTCCAAGGTAGTTTTCACCGAAGATGGAGCCCCGGTAATGGTACACCAACCATAACCTAGCAGGACTTCCAAAATAGACCAAGCGTCTCTATATTGATGATTTTTATATGAAAAAATTGCTGTGAATAAAATACGGGGAAAGAAAAGCCGATTTTCAACGCGGGAATGGTGCGTAGTAACAGTAATCATATTTATGTGATATATTAAATAGTGCTATACAATCTGACCACCTTTAGAAGTGAGGATTGTTCCTCGAGTAATGAGAAAAAGTAAAAATTCGCCATTGATCGCTTGTAAAAATGCGATCTGTACTCAGAATTGCGGCTTTCGACCTCGCTGCATTCGAAGGGTCATAAGTATTGTAGTGGTGAAGCTACCAGCGGACCACGAAGTTTATAGTCGACTCTCGAATAGGTTAATACATTGATCATAAGTAGGTTTAGAAATTCATTCATGCGGTGGAGAAATCGATTTTTAAAAACAGTGTCCCACCGGTGGGACACGCGGTCCGAAGTGGTAGTCAACGCGTGTCCCACCGGTGGGACACGCGGTCGTCAATGGGTTAAGTGACTTCCCGCAGGTCTATGATAAACGCTTGGACTTTCCGTCTTTTCTAACAATGTGCTGGTACAATATAGAAAGACCTGGCGTGTTCTACAATATTTTGGGAAACGCAAGAGGCGTCAAGCATTCTGACACACAGTTTTTTTCATCTACATATCACTTCCGCAAAGCGCTACAGTACGCAGCCTCACGAAACGAAAACGTCTTTTTTGTGGTTATTCTGATCCCCATGTCCATGAATTGTTTTGCTAAATTTATTTTGTTCTACAATAGTGCCCTCGTTCTTCAACTTAAATCAGCAGGAAAATCTTTGAATTTGGTTTCTCTGTGTTGTTTTTTGAGATATGTCTGCCTCATCGATGTGGTAAACGAAGGAGTATCTTGCTCGAAACCACGGAGATCCTATCTGTGTAGTGAATCGGACAAGTATTCGCTTCTCGTTTCGGGGGATCAAGTGATGCCAGAAGCGGCAACGGCAGCGGCCGTTGGTCGCAGTTCTTTGTCGTGTCGACTTCCCTGCGATGTATTTGATGGCAGACGATGATAGATCGTTTTCACTGGTGAAGTTGACGAGTCAGAGCGTCTCGAATCGATTCCCTTCCATAGATCGCTGCGCGTCAAGGTTCATCTACAACAGTGATTTTTTCAAATCACTTTCAATCCGTACTTCGCTTTAGTGCACTGGAGGAGGCATTCCCTTACTGTTCTCTGTATTGTATTTCAAACTGTCCTTTCCATCAATTACCTGTCTGCAACAGTATCGCAAAATGGAATTACTTGTTCATAGTCGCCGTATTCGACTTAGCTGGCATTTCTGAACGAATGTCCCCACCAGTCAAATCTCCCACATGTCGCTTGATTTCGGAAGGCTCACTCTTTTTCTAACGCCTGATTCACGCCCTCGAAAATTAGAGGTATAAGCTCTCTTCATACATTGTGTACATAAGATATTTTGAAGTACCCAGAGGTACAGTGTGGATGAAATGTTAAAATGTCGCGATGTCTGACTGTTATTTCACACTCAAAATCGTAGAAGTCTCGTTTGCTCCTGACCCAATCGGTGACATTTTTCGTAGACTTCCTTGTGATAAATTACCCATTTTCTGCCCGGGTGGTTATGAAAACATGGGTTCACATTTTTTATATGGTTCAGTTGGCTGCAAATATGGAGACGGCTCTAACGGTGACATCTCATTTGAAGATCCCAGTCCGATTCGTCTACAAGGTCATTGAAGGCAAGGTCCGGTCAAATTTTTACACTACCCAAATCCGGGTTACATAGACTGGGCTGACCTAGCTGAACACCGTCTAAACGTTTTACAAGCTATTAGTCCTTACTTCTGGAGAAAACAACTTTGAAGCCAGGAATGGTGGCATTCACAGCATGGTAACCATAGCCAGATAGCCGATATTTACCCGGCAGTTTTGGGAAAACGTAGACGTTGGCTGAAACATAGACGATGGCCATACCTTTGTGACAGTCGATTCCCTGAGATTAGCTGGAAGGCTTTGAAGAAGACTGTTCTTCAGCAGTTTTTGCCCTTTCTTTGGAACTATCTGTAGCATACGCTCCGATTCAGCGGAATATCTAAAAATCGAAACTCTGCCAAGACAATGCCCTCAAACAATGGGATATATTTGGTAGAGGAAGTAAACAAGAGGGAAAATCTGACCATCCCCGTTTTCCATTTCCTTGAAAACCATCGGAAAGAGAATCTCCTAAAACGGAGTCGTAAGCCTGATTTTGTGGCAGAGTATTGTTGTTTCTCACCAAAAAGTGAAGCATTTTGTCGTACACATCTCGGACACAGGGTTCACGATGAAAAACTGTATTCTACTTTTCTATGTATTTGAGTAGGCAAGTTCACGAAGTAGTGGATAGTAGGGAAAAGTCTTTATGAAACTTTCGAATATCGGAGAAAAAAAACTGTTCATAAAAACCTATTGAATATTTGTGTCTGGTGTGTTTTGTGCAGTGCGGACAAAACGTCGAACCAAACGTCGCGAATGGTTTTAAGATTCAAAATTCTTAGGTAAGTAACTCTTTTGTTTTCTGTTTCCTGTACCAAAAACTCATTAAAAAACAAGATGGGCCACTGCTCACGCTTGTATGTTAGAACCTTTCGCGATAAAGAATATTCGAAATTTCGGTGCCTGTTTCTCTGGTGAAATGAACGCAGGACAACTGTTATATAACGTTGGCGGGGTAGTTCGATGGGTCGGCTTGTCTACAATATTTTCACGCACTTTCTGGTAGTCTTCCATCGTACTTCCGTTGCATCCTTTCTAGAGGGACCTGAAGCCTACGTTCCCACCAGAAAACAAGCAAATTTTCCATCGCGAACATTGACTTTTATGTATTGTTACTTGTCCCGTTGAGATCAGGTTAGAATAGGAAGTTCTTTGGGTAGCGCATATCGTTGAGAACAGCTGCCTTTTTTATTCTTGCCATTTCTTGTCAGTCACCACGTATAGTGAATTTTTTTGCCGATTGTTTGCAGAGGGGCATTGGTGTTTATTTCCCCTTTGAATCTGGGTCACGCTCATTTCTGTCGTGATACAAGCATTGCATATGTGTGTCTCTCTAACTATTGCAAGTGCCAGCTCTTATTTGGGTTAACTCTTCCGTGGACTTCAACTTGGAATTTCACTTTCATCTTGTGCTGCGATCAAGTGGTAATCAAACAATTATTCGCCTTGCTCTCCGGTTTGAAATTCGTGTGCAGCCTCGCTCAACCCTGAAAGCGTCCCGTCCCAAGTTCCCTCAGCAGTACTGTCAAATTGAACAAGCATTTAAAAAAAACGAGACCCATGGGCAAAGAATGATTTTTGAAAGAAGCATACACGCTCATGAAATTGGTCGGAATATTTATGGAAATAGACTGGTGAGGCTCAGAACACAACGCCTACGCATTTTGAAGCGTCAAAAACGATCCTCAATGACGCTACACGAGTGAGAAGTTGACCCCGCCCTGTATTTCTCCGCCCCGTGTATTTGCCATTCTCCTCCAAAATAGTAATGGGTGGGGATGTGGTTCACTTATTGCACTTATTGTACCACCCACAAACGTCGCCGAC